>CM067103.1:2104502-2343326 GCA_034008185.1 Gorsachius magnificus | reverse complement strand
ACGAAAACGAGCCGGGCTCTTAAAATTGCAGGCGGCTTGCTGGGGAGCACCTCGTGTTTAAGGCAGGTTGATTTGCCGTCGGGTTGCCGAGCATCTCTGCGGGGCGTCGGGCATTTCGGCATCAGCCGGGGCGCGAGGGGCTTGCGGCATCGCCGGGCTATCGGAATTGTGGTCTCGGCGGGGACCCCGAAGCCCCGACGTAGGACTGAGCCGCTTCGGTTCTCGCTCCGTTCATTTTTGCCGTGCTTGTGCCGGTGCTCAACCCGTCCCCGAGCAGCGGCAGGTCCCGCTCCCCCCGTGGCCCTTCCCTTCTGTGCCGGAGCGCGGAGGGACCGGAGAGCGTGGCGAGCTGTGATTTGCGCCGCTATTTATCCTTCCGGAAAATGGGAATAGCGATGGCCAGGAGCGCCGGGTCCCTGCGCTTCGCTCGCCTTGCCGGGGTTGGGGGGGGAGGTTTGCAGCCTTTTGGGGTGCTCCCACATGGTGGGGCTCGGCCGTGCCGCCCTGCTCCCTGCCCCTGGGAAGGTAGAGCTTTTCCAAATGCCTCTCTTCCCCTTTTCCTGCGCCTATAATTAGTCCTGGCTCCCCGCCACCATATACTGTACGATCCTGGAAAGAGGTCACGGCTTTGCTGAAATTCCTGGGAACGGAGTTGCCTTTGCAGCTGGGAAAACGGCGCCGTTTCCAAGCAGATAAGAAATGGGGCAAATGCAACTCTTTATTTTTTCTCCCCTGCTGTAATTTATGGGCTCCGGGCACGGGATCCGACGGCCTCCTCCCCGCTCCGGCTCTCTTCTCGCTTGGGGGGGGAACGGATGGATCCGTCTGGATTGGCAAAGAGGTTGGAAGTGGCTCCGGCTTCCAGGAGGGGCGAGGGGAGCCCCTTTTGCTCCTGGGGTTTGATTTTCCCTCCTGCATCCCATGCAAGGTCTTGCCCAGGGCTGGAGAAGGAAACAAACCCCATTCCGGGCTGTTTGCCGTCCTTTCCGCTTCTAAAACGTCCCCTTTTTATCAATTTCCCGGGAGTGGGGGCTCCCTTTGCAGCGGGAAAAGCATCATCTCGATGATCCTCAAGGTCTTTTCCATCCAAAATGATTCTGTGATTCCATGATCTCCAGCCAGGTGGGGAACAGGACCCTGCTTTTCTCCCCCAAATTGGGGCAAAGCAAGTGGGAGCAGAGGGGTTTGCTGGGGCTGGGGGGGGGGTGGTGGTGGTGGTGGTGTTGCCTCTGCCCCCTCCCGTGCAAACCGGCGAGAAACTCAAAGTGAAAAAAGTATTTTTAAAATAGAAAACTCCCCTCTTGGTGAGCACGAGAGGCAGAAAGAAGCAAAATCCCCCGCTCAAAACTTTCCCAAAGGTCTGCTCTTCTTTCTCTACCCTTCTACGGTAATTCTGAGAAAAAAAGTCAGGATAAATACAACCAGAAAGGATGGGAACGGAGAGCGAGGGCTCCAGTCGCTGTCCCGGCTGGGGTTCCGCACGTGCCGCATCCCCCCGGCAGCATCCCGCAGCCCGGCTCCCCTTTCCAACGGAGGGGTTAGCTTTAAAAAAAAAAAAAAAAAAACCCCCAAAAAAATCACAAAATTAAAAAGCAAAACACTTCCCGTTCGCTTTAAGTGGCTCCTGGGCCGGGGAGCTGCGTCCCTTCCTTCCCTTTTCCATCCCAGCGCTGTGATTTTCGCAGGGACAGCAGGGCTGGGGGGTTGAAGGGGAAAAAGCCCCGAAGATGCTGAGGTCCACGGTGCCGCTGCCAGGTCCCCCCTTTTCCAGCACCAAAACTTGGCCCCATGATTGCAAGGCTCAACAAACCCCCTTTTATATATTTTTTTTTTTTTTTTTTTTTTTTTTGGCCTTGATTTGGGATTTTTCCAAGGGGCGTTGGGGCAGATCCGTCGGAGGGAGGTGCTGGGGGGGGGGGGGGGGGGGGGGTGATGCTCGTGCTGGCAGCAGAGGTTTCGTTGCCCCACGGGGGACCGAGTCATTCGGGGAGGGGCAGGGCAGTTTCCTACGGATTTGTGCCGCTCGGTTGACTGCTTAACCAAATCACCCAGAGATTTTTTTTTTTTTTTTTTGCTCTAGGTGCCTATAAAATCCCCCTTCTGCTTTCCCCTCGCAGCGGCGTATGTGGGGGGGGGGGGGGGGGGTGTAGGAGCTGCTGACGGTGGCACCGAATGTGCAAGTGTTTCTCTGCACCTCGCCGGAGAGAAAGATTTTAATCTTTTTTTTTTTTTTTTTAAAGAGAGAATCTCATTAAATCTGAAATTTGGGGAGTAGGCGCCTTCCCCGCGGAGATTCGCCGAGGGTGCAAGGGTTTTGGGGGCTCGAGCCTGTAGATTTGGGTTACCCCAGGGGTGATTTTCTGGCTCGGGGTTTTTCCCCCCCGCTGGGTTTTGGGAGGCTGCCGGGTGGCAGAGGCTCGCTCCATTGGGATGTGGCTCCCGCTTTTCCAGATGCAACCCTGGCTTTGCAGCCGGCGCAGAGCCACGCTTGGGCGCCGGATCAGTGCTTTGCTGTTTGCACAAAGGGGTCGGGGTTTGCACGAGGGGGTCGGGGTTTGCACGAGGGGGCTGGGGTTTGCACAAAGGGGTCGGGGTTTGCACGAGGGGGCCGGGGTTTGCCAAAGGGGGTCGGGGTTTGCACAAAGGGGTCCAGGGTTTGCACGAGGGGGCCGGGGTTTGCACAAGGGGGACGGGGTTTGCATGAGGGGGCGGGGTTTGCACAAAGGGGTGGGGTTTGCACAAAGGGGTCCAGGGTTTGCACGAGGGGGCCGGGGTTTGCACAAGGGGGCCGGGGTTTGCACGAGGGGGCCGGGGTTTGCACAAGGGGGTCGGGGCTTGCACGAGGGGGCCGGGGTTTGCACGAGGGGCTGGGGTTTGCACAAAAGGGTTGGGGTTTGCACAAAGGGGTCCAGGGTTTGCACAAGGGGGCCGGGGTTTGCACGAGGGGCCGGGGTTTGCACGAGGGGGCCGGGGTTTGCACGAGGGGCTGGGGTTTGCACAAAGGGGTCCGGGGTTTGCACGAGGGGCTGGGGGTGACCCCCTTTTTGCTTTCTGGGGAGGAGCAGCCCTGGCTCCCGCTCGGGTTGTGGCAGCGCCGGCCGGTTTGCCGCCCCTTTGCAGGGGTTTAATCTGGAAGCGCTGGTGGGTGCCGGTGCCGGCGGCTGTCACGGGCGGGCTGGGTGCTGGGGGAGCGGGGCCAGGTTGTTGGGAGGTGCTGGGGGTGCCTGGAAGGAGGCAGCGGCCCCGGCTGTGGCCGGCTTAGCTCAGGACACCCAGGAGGATCTGTAGCACAACCCAGAATTAAATGCAAATCTCCCAGGCGTCCCGTGGCTGACCGCAGAGCCGGCTCTCCTCCGCACAAGGAGGGCCTTTTTCTTTCTCGTTTGCAAGTCGCCCTTATTAAGCAGGTTTAAAAAAAAAAGCTCTCGGCTTCCAGCAAGGGCCACGGAGCCGGGCTGGGATTTTCCGGCACGCTCCCCATTCCCCGGCGTCGGGGACGGCAGCGAGGGGCACGCGGAGATTTGCCTGGTCCCCCCTTCCTAGCAAGCGCCCACCTCTGCGTTTGCAACCGTTGTTTGCATGGGGTTTTGGGGGGGCCGGCTGGCAGCCCCCCATCCCCAGCCCACCCCAGTGAAGCCCTCTGCCACCCCAATGTGGCACCGAATTGCAGCCGGGAGGTGACTTGGGAGCCGCCACGGGTTGTCAGAGCGGGGAGACGGATGGGCTGGGAGGTTTTGGACTTGGGCAAACATGTTTGTTTGGTTTCCATGGGGAGAGGCCGGGGCTGAGCTGCCGGTGGCCACCAGAGCTGCCGGGGGGGGGGCTGTGGCCACGCAGAACGTCCCCGGGGCCGGTGGCCGCTGACTCAGGCAACAGCAGAGCGCGGCGGCGAGGGGCTTGGGTTTTGCTCTTAATTATGGTGGTTTTCTCCCATCTTCCCTCCCGCCCGGCTCCGGCGCCCGCGGCACGCGGCCCCGCCGCCCACCCAGCCGGTGGCCCGGAGTTTGGACCGGCCTCGCAGAGCCGGCCGCAGGGGGGGGGGTCCCGGGCTCGGGGAAGGGGGGCAAGTGCTGCATCAGCCTGGGTGAACCCTTTGGGGTCCTTGGCCCAAGGGGGAATGGTTCCCAAATTAGGGGGGGTGGTGTGAGGGGAGCTGGCACCCGCTTGTTGGGATCCCGCGTGCTTCGCCCATGCCGGGCACCCACGCGGCAGCTCCTGGCGCCACCCATGAGCCCTTTTTTGTCCGCGTCGTTGCCGTAAACTCGCGAGCCCTGTCCGGCTGGTGGCCACGGCGGTAGCCACGCTGGCACAGACGCCTGCCCAAGCGCCCCGACGCCTGCACGGATGCGTGCCCCAGTGCGCCGGGATGGGGCTGCAGATGGGGTCCTGGCACCCACCGCCCTCTGGAGACGCCGGTGGGTGCCGACGTGTGTTGGGAGACCCAAATTTGGGGTTGATCTTCCTTCGGCTCCACTCTTCTCACCCACGGGTGGTTGCGTTGGTCAGCGGCTCTGGAGCTGCGGCAATCGATTGCCGGCGTACGTCAGCGTGTACGCCAGCGGGATTTGCATCCTTCCCCCCCCGTGCCCCCCCCCACTTCCCCGCTGGTGCCCGGCGTGGGGTTTTCCGTGGATGTGAAGCGGCTGCAACGCAGTGGCAGAGGATCCGACCCCCACCGTGCTTGAAAGACGTGAGAATCGGATCGGCGGCGTTTGCGGGGTGCCAGCAGCGGGTTGGGGGGGGGGGGGGTCAGGAGGGCTTAGGGGGAGGCTGGGGGGGCAAAATGACTGATGGTGCCTTCTCTGCTTTGGAAACGCTGGCAGGAGCTGGAATTGCAAACCCAGAGTCGCTGTCACCGCTGCTGTAAAGCCTCCGGGAGCAGCACTGGGGCTTTTGCTGCGATGCCCTGGTGGGTACCGGGGGGGACCCCAGCAGGGAGGGGGGGGGGGCACCCACAGCCCCTCGTGGCACCTCCAGGCTGGGTTTGCACGTGCACCGTCCTGGGCTGCCGTGGAGTTGGATAAAATTCGTTAAGCAAAAGCAAACAGCGCCTGCTCCGATCAAACGTGGCCAGTTGTACCCGTGCCCGTATCCGTACCCCGCTCATCCCGTTGCTGTCTCCGTAGGGGAAGGTGCCAGCCTGTGGCCAGCTTAGCCGGTGCCATCAGGGCCCGGGGCCGGTGCCAGCAGGTGGCAATGTGGCCCGGAGCAATGCCTCGGTCACCAGGGTGAGGGCAAGAGCTGGGTGCTTGGGGTATGGGGCACCCATGTCTTGGCACCCCTGGGCTCTCCTGGGAAGCCCCCGTGATGTCCTTGGGTGTTTTGGGGTTGTTGTAGGCTCAGGGTCCTCCTGTGGATGAGCAAGGAGGGTGGCAGGAGGCTTGCTCAGGGGGAGGTAATCGGGGGTTTGGGCAGGGGGGTGTTTGTGTTTCCAGCTCTGCTCTTGGCTTCCCCTCTCTCTGCCTCAGTTTCCCTGCTCTGGGAGGAGCTTCGAGGCGGTAGGAGCCCCCCGTGCCAGCAGCCGTGGTCCTGCTGGTGGCCACTCGGCCGAGGCACAGGGACATCCTGCGGCAGTGCCAGGCCCCTGGAGGGGGCCGGGCAACCTGGAGCCTGCCCAGGTGTAGGCACCCCCAGGCTGGGGGGGTGTGGGGGGGGATTTCTGCTCCTGCCGGATGTGCTGGGTGGCCCAGCTGTGCAGAGAGGCCAGAAGCCGGGTGGACGCCATGAGACCCCTGCCTCCCTCCCTTGTCCCGTGCTTTCCCCTGCTCCCCCCCCCCCCCCCGGACCCCTGCCCCCGTCCGCTCCGCCCCCCCTTGGTCCCCGTGTGTGGCTTTGCTCCGTGCCGGCCCCCGGCCCCCGCCGCCCCCATACAGCTGGAGGTTTCGGTTCTGCATCTCCGCCGCCCAAGGGGGAACTCAGCCAGCGAGAGCGAAACTTGGTAGCTCCAACGGTCACACACATGCACACCCTCACCCCCCCCAGCACCCCCTCCATGTCCCCCAGGTCCTGGCAGGGCTGGGGCTGCTGTCGCAACACCTGCGGCACCGGCTGTGCCACCGCTCGGCCGCCGCCACCTTCCCTCGGCTGGATTTGGGAGGGGGCCCCATGCTTGGGACCCTTCCTGGGGGCAAAGCCTCCGCAAGGTGACTCAGAGGAGCCCCTGGGTGATTCCCACCCTGCCTGGAGCCCGGGGGCACCTTCATCCCATCCCTGCGTTGGTGGAGCAACCGGCGGCGCCTGCAACTTGTGCCGCGCGGCGCGGCCTCGGCACGCCTGGCTTGCGCCACGTCGCTTTGGTGCCGGCGGTCTCGTGCCGACGCTCATCCCCGCACCGCCAGGCATCTCGTGCTGCTGGAGGGGGATTTCTCCCTCCCAGCTCCCGTTCTGCCGCTGTGCCCGGCGCCGTGACTTCGGTGCGGGATTCCGGCGCGGCGGGCGGTTGGGAGCCGCGGCTTCTGGCTGTGTTTAACCACCAGCCCATCCTGCCCGGCTCTCCGGTCTGGACTGGGATCTCTCCCAGTTTGTCCCTTCCCATCTCTCGGTGGCAAGCAAAGGTAAAAGACTCATCAGGCCTAATTAAGCCTTGGGGATATTCCCAGGGGCTGGTGCAAACTGGTGGCTGGGATGCTTTAGTTCCGTGGGCTGGAGACATGGAGAAACTCCTTATTTATTTATTTATTTTGGGGCTAATCCTGTTGCTGGGACACCCCCCGCCCCCCCAAAACAGAGGTGCCAGAGCCCCGGGCATTGGGGTCTGGGGTCACCCCGGTTTGGGGTCTGTGAGCGCCTGGCAGAGAAGCGGTGAGCCTGGGGTGGGGTGCGGGGGGAAAAGTTTGGGTTTGGCATCCAAATGTTTGCAGCCCCGAGCCCGTTGCTAGAGGAAACATGAAAAAAAGGGGAAGGAGAGATTGCGGTCGGCAGCTCTTCCCCTCCGCAATCTGCGCCTCCCTCTTGGCCCCTTCGGCCCGGAGGAGCCCCCGAGGAGATGATTTGTCCCCCTCCATCTCCCCCCACCTTCCCCCCGGCTCTTGGCCATCCCGGTGGCGGTGACCCTGCCGGGGGTACCCCGGGGCCGCCGGCACCCCCGGCTGCGGCGAGGCTTCCCTTTGCCGGGGTAGCGAGGCGAGCTCACGCTGGCGGCTTAATTGGCTTAATTGATTGATCAAATAACGGGGCTGGGAGCTCGTTTGGGCGATTTGGCATCTTCCAGCCTTCCGTGCGTGGCCAGGATGGGTTTTGCTTGAGACCCTCCCTCCGCCGGCTCGAGGGGATTATTTATTTGGGGGTGTTACGTGTATATGCGATGCAGTCGGGGTGCCTGTGTGTATATATATGGGGTTGGGTGTATTTGAGGGATGTAGATGTATGAGGGTATATACATTGGGGCTTTTAATACATAGATTCCCATATTAAATATATATATTTTGGGGGATGAGCAAAGACTGGCTGTGGCAGGGGGGCTGCTGAGCAGATATCCAGGGGAACCCATCCTCCGGGATCCATCGGGGCAGCTTGGAGCAGCTCCAGCACCCAACCTCTGCATGGCACCAGCCTGGCTTCATCGGTTAAAAAATAAGGGGGGGGGGATGTGTGTGTGTCCCAGGAGGTGTCACCCCCCCCTCCCCATCAGGGAGGTTTTCCCGCTTCTCTCGGGGCAGATCCTGTCCCCGAGACGTTTTGCTTTGTCGCTGGGCGAAACCGAAGCTTCGCTTTTCAAACAGGAACAATTTTATCGTCTGCTCAGCGTTTCTGCCCGAAAGCTGGACGTAAAGATGGGCTGCTCTTTCCCCCTTTTCCTCCCCTCCTTTTTTTCACTTAGAAAGGGGAATTCACTTGCTTTTGTGCCTCCGTCCCTCCCCTATGTGATTTATTCCCCCCCCACGCCCCCGGCTTATAAAATAACAGAGCATTTTGAAGCCACGATGCTTTTCCTGTTCCCTGGGCCGCGTTTCTTCTCTTTAAAAAAAATTTAAAAAAGCTTTGAATGTAGGCAGTGCTGTGGGGATGAGACCCCCGGGGGCTGCACAGGGTCCCTAGGGGCTGTGCAGGGCCCTGGGGGGTGCCCAGGTCCCTGGGGGGTCCCTGGGGGCTGCGCAGGGTCCCTGGGGGGTGCCGGGGCAGGGTCCCTGGGGGGTGCCGGTGGCATGGCCCAGCCCCAGCCCTTCCCCTGGTCCTGGTCGCACCGTGCTGCGGTGGTTGGATGGGGACTTTTGGGAATATGCCAGAATCCGGCATTTCTGGGAGCCGTGGCAGGATGCTCGCCCACTGGGGGGGACAGAATGTGTGTGGGTGGCCACGGGGTGGTGGGTGGGGGTTTTGCTCCTTCACACCAGCTTGAAACGCTGCCAAATGAGGGCTGGGGGCTTACTGGGGTTTACTGGTGCTGGATGTACCACCGGGTCCGAAGGGCAGCGGCTTCTGCAGTGTGGCCGGGGGTGGCGGGGGGGAAGCAACCCTGGAGCTGGGGGGCTGGAGAGGATCGGGCCCGTGGTCTCCAGGGCTGTTGATCCCCGTTTTGGGTGACGCCGCGTCGCGCCCCTGTGCTGGGTTGGGGTCAGGCCCCTTGCAGGGGTGTGCGTGGGGGCTGCCAGAGCCACTTGCCAAATTGCCAATTGCCAAATAACCTGAGAGCCATCCTGGCCTGCTGGGTTTCCCTCCTTGCTGCAGCGACGGGGGAGCCGGTCTGCCGGAGCGGCTCGGCGAAGGCGTTGCCATTAAGTCGTCAACGACGTGGGGACCGCGACGCAGCCGAGGGCTCCGTGGAGTCGGGTGTTGTCCCACGGTCGTGATCGTCACAAGCCCAGTGGGCGCTGGGGATGTTGGCTACTGGGAATAACCAGGCTCGGGTATTTTTGCTGGCGGTGCCGGGTCCTGGCGTGGCCGTGCCGGCTGTCCCGCCGCGCTGACGTGGAGCGGCACTGCGGGCGCGTGGCTCCGGGTTCAGGTGTGCTGCTAGCAGGGATCCTGCAGCCCGTGGGGATGCTCCCGGCTTCTCTACTGGCGTCCCCCCAACCCGAGGGGGGGCAACTCCGTGTACAGGCGTACGAGGTCTTCGGTGCATCCCGGTGGGATGGTGGAGTTGGCCCCAAGCCTCCCTGGTGTGGGCAGGGATTCGCCAGCCCCGGGCATGGACCTGAGCCATGGGATGGCAAATCCTCCACCCAGCCCAGCCCGTGGTCCCTGGTCCCCACGCCGGGGCGGTGGCAGTGGCAGGAGCTGCTCGTACCTCGAGGGGGGCGTTCGGGTGCCCGTCGAGAGACCCCTTTGCATTAAACACTGGGGACGGCGTCCATGGCACGGGTGCCAATCTTGGTGGTCCAAGGGTGGTCCCGCTCCCGCTAATGTCTCCATCCCTCGGAGCCGGCCCCGGCCCCGCTCCCTGCAGGTAACGCTGGGGTCTGCACTGCTGACAGCCCCGGGGGTCCCAGTGCGGGGGGCAGGGGGGGTGGGGGGCAGCCCCTTGACCCCCCAAGTTGGCAGCTGGGATAAGGCAGAAAATGGAAGTGCCGGTAGCGCTGTCCCTCGTCCCCCCTGGTCGTGTGGCACTTGCAAGGTGACGCTTCTTCAGTGAGTGTCCCTGTCCCCACGTGGGACAAGGAAAGGGAAATAAAGGGTTGGCCTGGGGGGGGGGGGGCAACAGGTGTCCGGGCATTAATGGGTGCAAGTGGGGCAGGAGCTGGAGCCTCCCACCCGCCCCGCTGCCGCCCACGTGGAGGTGACGGAGCCAGACTCGTCCGTCTGTCCCGATGCTGGGATGCCCTGCGGCCGGTCCACCCAGCCTGCAGGGCGCGAGGTTTGGGGCTGCTGGGAGGCTGGGAAAGCCGCTTGTACCCCAGCTCTTTTGGGGTGTCCCCTCCGCGTGGCTCCTCGGGGGCGAGGGGTGGGCTCAGCCCCGGCCGGAGCCACGCGCTCCTCGCTCCGGCTTTGTTCGGGCTGGATTTTGTAATGTCAGGAAATGAGCTGGCCGTGGGAGGGGAGGCAGCCGGGGGAGGAAGGCTGGGTTTGCGGTCGAAGCGGAGGATGAGGCCGCCAGAAAGCCGAGCACAATTCCTCGCTCTGTTGCCGGCGCCGGGAAGGGGGGGGGGGGGGGGGGGGGGGGGGGGCGTGTGTGGGGCTGAGAGCTCGGCTTGGGGAGCAGGAGCTCGTGGGGCGGTCAGAGAGCTGGGTGCTGCCCTCCGTGCCTCAGTTTCCCTTTTGCTCAGCAGGAGAAAGCGCCATCGCTCCTGTTTGCAGGAGCGTGCGGGGGGGGACAAGCTCCGCACGGGGCGGGGGGGGCACTGTCCCATGCCGGATGGTGACGGCCACCGGTAGATGAATGACCCAGCCCAAGGCCGGCCGAAACGGCTGCGCTTCGCCCTAGGGATTGCCTCCCGTCGCCGAGAGGCCGGTGAGATGAATTTAGGAGCCGCTGTCGCCTTTTGGGCCGCGGGGTTTTTGCTCTCGGCTTGGGGGCGCTTTGGGCCCAAGCGCTCCCCCGGGAAAAAGCATCGGAGCGTGCAGCTCGGCGCTCGAGGGCCATCGCCGGAGATGGCCACATTCGCTTGAAACCTTCGTGCTGCCGGGCTGGATCCCGTCCCTCGTTCATGAGAATTCTCGTTTTACTGTTTCTTTCATTCCTGAACTCTTTTTTTCATTCCTTTGCCCCCCGGGCTCTTTATGCCAGGCTCTCTGCATCAGAGGCTCAGGGCTCCCTGGTTGCCCTGCAGGAGCCCACCCAGGTCCCAGCCGGCCCCCGTGGCCCTTGCAGCGATGCTCAGGGCCAGGGCAGGAGGGGACCCCAGGGCTGCAGTGGGGGGGGGTGGGGGGGTGTGTGGAATGGGGACACCGGGAGCCCCTCGCTGTCCCCGCCGTGCTCGGATGGGGGTGTGTGGGGAGCCCTGTCCTTGCCGCCGTCCCCTCCGACTGATGGCTGCTCATTTTTTATTTGCAGTTTGATTGAGGAGCGGTGGCCGCAAGCTCATCCCCCGGCAGGAGCGGAAAATGCAGGAGTCTGCGTAGCAGGTAGGGGGGAAAAATCCCAACCCTTGGGCTTTCGCTGCCTTCCCCCTTACGTTCACTTGCTGGGGGCCGTGCATCTCCCCCGGGGGTGAGGAGGGGATCCCACGGAGGTCACCCTGGCTGGATGCAGCTCAGGGGCTCCGACTCCCAAACTGGTGCAGGATCTGCCCCTGCAGCTCTGCTTGGGTGGCAGGAGGAGCTGCGGGTCCCGGTGCCGGCAGGGAGCACCCTGCCCGGCTGCGCAGCTGCGGGTGCAAGGGGGTTTTGGGGAGTGGGACCGGGCAGCAGAGTCCCCAAAGCTGGCGCCGGGGGGGAGATGGCACCCGCTCGAGGTCCTGCAGCCTGGTGGGCAGCCCCGCACCCAGCAGTGGGTGCCCCCGAGGTTCCCCCTCTTCCCTGTGGCTTCACCGCCTGGCACGGCTCTGCCGGAGCCATGGCACTGATTTGGGACTCTGTGGGTTTGGTTTTTGGGTTGTTTTTTTTTTTGCAAAATGGGGGTGTAAGCGCAAAGGAGGGGTTTTCCACCCTGGTTTCTCCCTGGGTGGATGAGGCTTGTGCCCAAACCCACAATTATTTTCTCCCTTGTGTCCCCCAGAAATAAGGCGCCGTTGGGAGAGGGCCCCGCGTCCGGGTTTTCTCCCTCCTTGACCTTCCTTGCCCGTTTATTGCTCTTCCAGTAAATGTTTGCATCTCCCTTCGTCTGCAATGGGCTTGTGGTAGAGACAACGCCGCGGACCCGTTTTACGAGGGCTCTACGGTTTCGCGTAATGTATCTTCCGCGCCCGATATTGAAATCAATAAAAGGAAAAGATTTTAAAAATAATCCCCCACCCCAGCTCCTGAAAGGAGGAGACTCTCCCGTCGCTGCTTAGCGAGCAGTTTTGCTGGGTGGAGATGGTTTTTTTAAAAGCCAGGGAGGAGGCGGGTCATTTATTTGGAGGCTTGGTGCTGGGAGATGGGGATAGCGCTTGCCGGTTCCTCCGCAAGGTCAGGACCAAGGGCTTCATCTTGCCGTTGCTTATGCTGATAGAAACCCAGAGCGGCTCCAGGGGCTCGTGGAAGGGCCCCGTGGTATCTCGGTGATGCTCCGTTTGGGCCGGTGATGGGCCGCGGTGTGCTGGAGGAGAGCAGGGCTGGGGTAGCTCGGCTGGGTCGGTCCTGCTGCCCTTCAGCTGAGCGTGGTGCTGCGGCGAAGGGCCGGGTGCTGGTGTGGGACCGGCTCGGGTCCGCTCGCTTCGGGCACGCTTTTTAGTGCGGTGAATCGTTAAAGGGAGCGTAGGAACGAGGGGGCTGTCTGCTGCGGGGTGTGCTGGGATTGGGGTGGGAGTGCAGGGCCGGACCCTCCACGGCTCCTGAGCACCGTGGTCCTGATGCACCATGGTCCTGATGAGCCGCGGTCCTGAGCGCCATGGTCCTGAGCGCCATGGTCCTGAGGCACCGTGCTCCTGAGCGCCAGGTCCTGAGGCGCCATGGTCCTGAGCTTGTGGTCCTGAGGCACCGTGCTCCTGAGCTTGTGGTCCTGAGGCACCGTGCTCCTGAGCGCCATGGTCCTGATGAGCCGTGCTCCTGAGCGCCATGGTCCTGAGGCACCGTGCTCCTGAGCTTGTGGTCCTGAGGCACCGTGCTCCTGAGTGCCATGGTCCTGATGAGCCGTGCTCCTGAGCGCCATGGTCCTGAGGCACCGTGCTCCTGAGGCCATGGTCCTGATGAGCCGTGCTCCTGAGCTTGTGGCCTGAGGCACCGTGCTCCTGAGCTTGTGGTCCTGAGGCACCGTGCTCCTGAGTGCCATGGTCCTGATGAGCCGTGCTCCTGAGCTTGTGGTCCTGAGGCACCATGCTCCTGAGCTTGTGGTCCTGAGGCACCGTGCTCCTGAGTGCCATGGTCCTGATGCACCGTGCACGTCCCAGCCCCTGGCTGGGCTGCTGGCAGCGGTGCCCGCATCTCTCCGTAATTGCGTGCGTTTTCCTCCACATCGCTGCTTGCTGCTGGAGACGGGACGCTCAGCTCCACCAACTCCCTATTGACCGCTTCCGATGGCTCCTTATTTTTTCGGCTCCCACCAATTCTATTTTTTCGGGTCAGCAGCGTCCCCCCACAGTGCCCCGTGCTGCTGCCGGTGCCGAGTTCGGAGCAGGGGAGGAGCAGTTCAGCGATTTCTGCAGCCGCGTAATTGCGTGCGTTTAAATCGTGCGACCTGGGGAGGCTGGATTTCGAAAAGCATCTCCGGGGAACTGCTTTGAACCTCGTCCCCTTCGCTCCGCCAGCGACGGGAGCTGAGCCATGAGAGGAGCGACATCGCCCCTGCCTCGGAAGCGTGAGACGACCAGCGCCGGGCGCTTGAATCCCGACGAGGCCACGTCCTCGCGTCCTATGCCCGCCGTCAAGTAGGCGTTTTGCCTTCCCGAGGCCGGCGCACCGGGAAAACCGCTCTCTGCCCAACCACATCTGCTGCAGAAAACTCTTCTAGGGCCTGTGACCTTAATTGAATCGACTCTTTCATGTCCTGAAGCCGCCGGCCGGAGCGTCTCGTCGCAGCCATGCTCGGTAAATCACGTGTCCGTTACCGCATGCACAAGCTGGGGGGCTGTGCCAGCCTCTTTCTCTCTCCATGAGAATTTTTTTTTTTTTTTTTTTTTTTTTTTTTTTTTTCCCAGCCCGAAGCTGGTTTCCAGCCACTCGGGAAGAGCCGGGTCTGCTCCTCTGCCATCCAAACCCCCGAGCCTGCTCTCCGGGGTTTAATGATTTGCAGCTCCCGGGGGCTCCCCGCCGTGTTTGGGGCACCGAGCTCTTTGCACCCGGCAGGATCCTCCCAACCGCCAGGGAGGGCACGTGAAAACGGGCTGGGGGCGGGGGGGGGGGGGGGGGGGTCCCCAAAAACCCACTGCTTGCCCCTTTCCCGACTTGGGGAGAGGTGGGAATGCTGGGTTTGGGGAAAGCCGTGGTTTCCCGCTGGCCCGTGCCGGTGGCTGGAAGGGGATGGCGCTGCTGGAGGTCACCTTTTAACTCCCGCCGGAGCCGGGTGGCCTTTCGTGGTCACGGCTCTGCCCTGCGCTTTGGTTTGCTGAGCTCATCGGCTATTTTGCCACCAAGGGACGGGGCGGGGGTGGGGGGGGGGTAGGGTGTGTTTGGGGGAAATGTCTTCCAAGCCCTTTTCCCTTGGGGAAAAGCCAACGTGGTTGGAAAACGGCCGCCCAGCAATACCGTCTGACTGCACCGACCCAGCAGCCGGGGGTCCCGCCGTACCCGGGGGGGGGGGGGGGGGCTGTCCCCATCCCCCGCGTTCCCCGGGTTTGGGGCGGCGGAGGAAGCGAAGCCGGGGGCTGCTTTCGGCAGCTGCTGGCAGGCGAGCGGCTCTGGCCCCCTTCCCCCGCCGCACGCTTCGCCACCTCCTCCTGCCCTTCGGCGCTGCGGTGCGCCCCGGCGCTCCCCAAAACGGGGGTTTGGGGGAACTGGTGGCCTCGGGGTGACGGCCGCTCGGGGGGGGGCGGTGACGGACAGTCGGGGTGACGGTGACCGACAGCCCCCGGCTGCTCGGGGTGGCGGTGACCGACGGCCGCTCGGGGTGGTGGTGGCGACGGCGCAGGGGACGGCGGCTCCATCCCATCCCATCCCATCCCATCCCATCCCATCCCATCCCATCCCGCGCGCTTCCTCCCGCCCGCCCGCGCGCAGCAGCCACGGAGAAGGACGCAGCCACCCCGGCTCCTGTAAGTACCTCTCACTCTTTCCACTGGAGAGTTAAAATTAGCAACTTCTTTTTTTAAAACAGGCGTCTCTTTAAACCTTGCCAGCCCAACTGGGTTTCCTTTTATTCCCCCTCTCCACCCCGGCTCCTTTTCGCTTGATTTTTAAATTTTTTTTCCAATTTATTTTGTTATTGTTGAACGTATGCGTGCACTTTTCTCCCTTTTTTTTTTTTTTAATTAATTCCCCCCCCCCCCCCCCGTTTTCATTCCTTCCTTTTTTAAACCCGGGTGACGCTGCAGTGTCGGCGCGGAGTTCGGAGCCAAATAAACAGCCCGGCACACCCCCCCCCCCGCCCCGATCGCCTTACAGAGCCTGGTGCTGGAGCCCGGTGCCGAATTTAGAGCCCTTATCTATTGCCAGCCTCCGCGGTCGCCGCTGCTCTGCTGGGGGGGGGGGGTGTGTTTGCCCCAGACCCCCTTTGTGCTCCTGACACAGATCGTCCATGTGAGTGTGCCTCTAATTATATATATTTACACCCCCCCCCCCTTTGTGGTTGTACAGAAGCGCCCGTAAATCAGGACCCGTTGCTTTTTATCCATGGCTACGCAGGGGGGGTGTGGGGTGTGGGGGGGTCTGGGCACGTTCCCATGTTGGAAGGCTCAGCTGCATGGAGAGAGGGGGAAACTGAGGCACGGGGGGAGGACACGGCTCACCGGTGGGGAGTGGGTGAGCCGGGATTTCCTCCTCTTAAAATAACCCCAAATACAGGCGAGCGAGGAAAACGCAGCGGGCGCGGGCTCAGATGCAGGATCGGGGGGGATGAAATCCGGGAAGCTCGCACCCGCCGTCCCCTGTGGCAGGGATGATGCTGGGGGGGGGGAGGACGGACGGACGGACGGACACCAACACGGGTGCCACAGCCACCGCGGTGCCACGGCCGGAGCTCAGCTGCGCCGGGCTGGACCCGGTTGTTGGAGGCAGCCGGCGCAGAGCTGCGAAAGCAAACAGGAAGGCGAGCGGGGAGCAGCCTGCTCTTATTTATTCCGGTGTCGGGGTCGTTATTTATTGTGGTTCCTCTGAGGTTGGTACCGGGGTTTTTTAACACCTTCCTGCTCAGTGCCGTTTCCTTTCGCCGGGGGCCCACGGTGGCCGGCGCCGAAGGAGCTTGCGGCTCGGTGAGCCGGGTACCGTGCGCCTCTCCCCATCCCAGCATCCCACCGCGGCTCCCCCTCCAGCTCCTTCTCCTTCCTCAACTATTTCCTAATCGTTGGGTTTGCTCTAGCGACCAGGGATGGATGTGGTGGGGACTGGGCTGGCTCATCCTAGAAAAACCTTTTTTTTCCACCTTGATTTTTTTTTCCAGGTTTGGTGGGTTTTTTTTTTTCCGCGCTGTTACTGCTTTCGGGCCGGGACTGCCCAGATCCTGCCTGGGCTTCGAGTTAATACAGCGGATAATCTTAATATCCCCTTCCATGAAAATTAAGGAAGGGTGGGTGGGTGGGGGGGGGCACCCTTCAGTGCTTCCCTCCCAAGACGCCGCTTGCGTGCGCTGCCCCGGCTCCGATGCTCGGGGACGGCTTGAACGCAAGCGGATAAAGTGAGGCTAAACTTCACTCTTTGGGTTAAACCCGACCCTTGAACCATCGCTGGGGGTGGGCGAAGGGGGTTCCCCCCCATCTGCTCGACTCGGGGGACCCCGTCGCAGCCCTGTTTGGGGTCGCGGGTCTCATCCCCGCTTTTTGCTTTCCTCATCCCGGGTTTCTCCTTCTGGCTGCCCCGGATACTGCCCCGGGCCCTGACGGCTGCAAAGCCCTTTCCTCCTCTTCGTCCTCCACTTCTTTCAGGCAGGCGATCGATTTTCGCGGCTATTTATTTATATTTATTTAGGTTCACGTCCCCACCCTTCAGCCAAAGACTGCGATATTTTCATTTCTACCCGCAAACCTGCGCCTTCCAAAACCCCCGCGCTTTCTCTCTCGCGCCGCCTTTGCAAGTCTGCAGAGAAAAAAACCCGCATTATTTAGGTGTTTTTCCCAATATTTTTCCCTTTCCAAAGAAGAACGGTGACCGGTGTTGATCTGTGATGCCTCCCTTGGGGTTTGTCTCTTCTGTGCCACAAAAGCATCCCGGCAGCTTCCCCGCTGAAACCCTTGGAATTGGCTTCATCCTCAGCCGCGTGCCGGCGGTGCTCCGGCACGGGAGCTTGGAGGGTGCCAGACTCCGGGATGTAAGGTGCCCTCTGGAAAGTGCCGAATTTTGGCATTTCCCGCAGTGGCTGGGCACCCCCGTCGCTCTCCCGAGCATCGCCCCTGCTGGGATGTCCGAGCTGGGCACGTGGGCAGCGTAGGACGAGGGGGAATGGTTTGAAGTTGCGCCAGGGCAGGTTTAGGTTGGACATCAGGAAAAACTTCTTCATGGAAAGGGCTGTCAGGCTCTGGAATGGGCTGCCCAGGGAGGTGGTCGAGTCCCCATCCCTGGGGGGATTTAAAAGAAGGGTAGATGAGGTGCTGAGGGCCAGGGTTTAGTGGTGGGATGGCAGGGTTAGGTTAACGGTTGGACTCGGTGATCTTAAAGGGCTTTGCCAACCAAAGTGATTCTATGATTCTCTCCGCACCCCCAAAACCAGGGCTGGCCCAAATCACCGCCCCTCCGGCACGTGACTTTCAGTGCGGCCGTGAAGAAGGGCTCGGCCGGTTGGGGACCCCAGCAAGGGGACTCCCCCCCCCCCCACCTCCCCTCCACCCCCACCTAAATCTGCTAAAACAGCAGCTTTGGCTGGGTTAAAAAAAAAAACCAAACCTTTTAAACCAGAATAATTTTCCCTGCTGTTCCTGGAGGATGCATCTGGATGCGTCCGCCTCTAATGGGAACCAGCCCCCAGCGGAGCCGCCGGCGATGGCCGGCGGTGTGAGCAAACCGCGGCTGGCTCGGTTTCGGTGGCCGGGGAGCGGGGAGGACAGGATTTATGCGCCGGTGGCTCGAATGTGCGTCTTGTGAGTGAGCGGCAACAGCTGAGAACCAGCTGTCTCGTTGCACGTCGGCCGCCTGACGAGCCGGGGCCGGATCCTCACCCACCCCACCGTGCCGTGCCGGCTCACCGCTCAGGAACGTGGCGCTGAGGATCCGGCCGCGGGGCTGAGGATCCGGCCCCGGCCCTCATCAGACTTTTCCCTACAGATGCGTATGCGTGCAAGCTGCTGGTGAGCCGGCGGAGCGGGGATGTAACTCATCCCGGCAGACGGCAAAGCCTTTGCGGCGCGGTGGGCGTCCCCCAGTGCCGGCAGCCACGAATCATGCCAGGCACGAGGGACCTTGAGCTGGTTTGTCCCCCCCCACCCCGCTCCAGATTTGGCTGCAGCAGCTCTGGGGTGCCCCGTGGTCCTTGGGGTGCTCTGGCGATGCCGTGCCCGGGCTCCGGATCGGGGGTCCCCATAGTGTCAGTGCCAGCGGGCAGATGTGGTGGTGCAACGTTATTTGGGGGGGGCTGGGTTGGAGCCGCCGTGTTTTCAAGTGCAGGGGAAGAGGAAGTTAAACCTCGTTTTTGCTGTGTGGCATCTCGTCCCAGTTCCTCCCGTTGGCTTAGGGTGAGTTTGGTTTGGGTTCGGTGGCAGCCGGACCCCGGTCCATGCCTCTTGGTGGGCTTTGGTGGCTCCTTCTCCTCTCACTTGGGCTGCAGCTCTCGGGGCCGAGGGATGGCTCGCTTTGCTCGGTTCCTCGTGCCCAGGGCTTTGCTCCCAGCTTGCAAATTTACAGTCCCAAGTAATCAATTGTTTGTGGACCTTTGTTGGCTTTACTAAAAAAAATAACGTTGTCCCATGGTAAGGTTCCACCTCTTAGATGGCAGCACGCTCCAAGCATGAGCCTGTGGCTTTTTTTGGGGTGGAAATGGCGGGGATGCGTACAGATGGATGGGCACGTCCACCTCTGAGAAAAGCAGGTGGCCAGGACACTGGGGTTTTGTGGTTTTGTTGCCAGGTTGGAAGTGCCAGGGGCCGGTCAGAGCTGTGGTGGTTGGGTCTGGGCACTGGGATGGAGGCAGGAGCCTGGTCCTGCCCGTTCCTGGTGGCGTTGGGCAGATCTTGCCCATCCACCTCTCCCAGGGACTCTCCAGCGAGCTCCGCTCCAGTGTTGCCCTCCCAGGATTCAGCATTGCCGTATCAGTGTCAAATTAAGCTCGTTTGCTTCTGATCCTTCTTCTGGCCATCAAGTGGAGCTGGTAGCCACCATCCCCTTCCCAATGGTGGGAAGCTCCTGCCTTCACCAGCTCCTCCGCACCCCAGACGCGTGCTGGACCCTGCAGCCCCTGGGGAGCCTGGTGCTCCCTACCTGGGAATTTGGGATCTGTAAACCCAGCCCGGGAACGTGGGATGGGGCAACGCTGGAGCAACATCTGCTTCTCCATTGGCTTCATGTCTTCGGACCCGATGGATGCGATGGCTGCTTTGGGCGAGGACGCAGTTGAGTAGATGCAAATAAAATCAGCGGCCCTGTGACTTTTGGCATCGCTGCTATTACTCACCGGTGCTTGGGGGTGGGGAAAAAAATGAAGTGGTTTTGGGAGGCCGGGTTGAAAGATCTTGGTGGCCCTTGGGGAAGGGTTGAGCCTTTTGGAACGGGCGCTGCTGGGGTCGTGTGCCGGGGGGGAGGATGGTGCTCGAGGGCTGAGCTCCGGGGTGGCACTGGGGGTCGCTGGCGTCTCGGCAGCCCCGGCACCCAGGCTGAGCCCGCGCTGCGCTTTGGGTGCCTGAGGGTCTGCAAAGCCACTTTTGGGTGTCCCTTCCTGGGCGGGGACGGGGCACGGGGTCCCTGGCTGCGTTGCCGGGGTAGGGATGGAGATTTGTGCCACGAAGGGAAGATGACAGCAGGATGCGCTGGGCTGCGGAGGGTGCATCCCCAATCCCATCCCTTTTGGCATGGGAGGGAAGAGGAGCGTTTCCTCCGGAAGAGTTTCGCTCCCTGCCGTGTCCCGTGGGGCTGCCGTGGGTTTCCATCGCTCTGGCGGATGCCTCGGAGCAGCAGTTGGGTCTCATGGAGTTTCCCCTGGGTAAAACCCACCGTGGGGAGAGAGTTGTCCCCTCTGCTACCGGGGGAAATCCCGGCCCCTTGCATGGAGAACCCCTAAATTCCCTGCAGGGAGGGTTTCGCCCTCCTCACGCTGCTGAGCCGCCCCCCCGGGGACCCCGTTCCCATGTCCTGGTGGTGGGATCCTGCCCCCCACGCCAGAGCTGGAGGCAGCGCCCGTCCCCCCCTTCGGCGCGTTGTGGTTTGGGACAGACGTCCTTCCGATGACTGTAGCGAGGGTGCTGGCAGCGGGGACCTTGCTGGGTGGCACCAGGGGACAGGCAGACCCCGGGGTGCACCCTCGGGATGGGGGGTGCCCAAGGAGCTGGGGGGCAATGTTGGGGTCCGGCTGCTGGTGAGGCAGGGAGCCTCGGGCTGCCCCTACCTGAGGTTTGCATCTTGCCGTACAGTTTCCCATTTGAGAGAAAAAAAACCCAAACCCTAAAAACGAAACATCGCTGCCATCGGGCGCCGAGGCTTTTCCCCAGCTCCAACCCCCCTGCCCCGGGGGTGGGAGGCAGCTCAGTGGGGAGCAGGGCTGGGTCGTCCCCAAAACTGTCTTCCCCCTCCATCCCCCTTTTTTTTTGCCCTCCCTGTGGCCTCAGCGCCGGCGAAAATCCCCGCCACGGGTCCGCTTTGGGGTTGAGAGCTGCTCCTGCTCCCCCCCGGCGCGGGGCTGACTTTGACAGATTTCCGAGGGCAGGATCCGACCGCGCATTCAGCTCGCTCTCCTTCTCCCTTTTTTTTTTTTTTTCTCCTTTTTTTTTTTCTCCTTTTTTTTTTCTCCTTTTTTTTTCCTCCTTTTTTTTTTTTTTTTTTTTTTTTTTTTTTCATGAGTCAACCTCTCATCTGTCATATTAAACCTCCTCATTACCAGGTATCTAAATTTTGCTCTGACAACAGTGACAGGGGAAGCTGCGATATCATTGCGGCGGCGCGGGGCTCCGGGGAGCTGGCAGGTGGTTATTTCATGCCCTGCAGGGAGCCGTGGGGGTGGGCGAGGGAGCCGGATAATGGGCTCGTGCTTCCCTTCGCTTAGAAAACCCTATTTAGTGCGGAGGGGAAAATTACCCGCCGGTCTCCAGCGCTGGAGAGCTGGTGATGGGTTTAGGACAGGAGGGAAGGGGGAACGGCTTCGCGTGGTCCAGCTGCTTCTCCCTGGGGAGGGGGGGGGGGATGGGGACAGCGACTGGAGGGGGACGGGGGCTTGATGAGGACGGAGGCTGGACAGAGATGGGGGCTGGATGGGGATGGAGGTGGCTTAGGGCTGGAGGGGGACAGAGGCTGGAGGGGATGGAGGCTGGAGGGGGACGGAGGTGGGGCGGGACGGAGGCTGGACAGGGATGGAGGCTGGAGGGGGACGGGAGCTCGAAGGGACGGAGGGTGGACAGGGCTGGAGGGGGCAGGGGCTGGAGGGACGGGGGCTGGACAGGTGGAGGGCAGGGATGGAGGCTGGAGGGGGACGGAGGTGGTTAGGGCTGGACAGGGACGGAGGCTGGAGGGGGACAGGGGCTGGACAGGGACGGGGGCTGGACGAGGATGGAGGCTGGACAGGGACAGGGGATGGATGGGGATGGAGGTGGCTAGGGCTGGAGGGGGCAGGGGCTGGAGGGGGACGGGGGCTGGACGGGGACGGGGGCTGGACGGGGACGGGGGCTGGACAGGGACGGGGGCTGGACAGGGATGGAGGTGGCTTGGGGCTGGAGGGGGACAGGGGCTGGAGGGGGACGGAGGCTGGACAGGGATGGAGGCTGGAGGGGGGGTTGGGTGGGGGGGGGACTTCGGGCTGGAGGGGGGGGGGGGGGACGGAGGTGGCTTAGGGCTGCCCCCTGCTTGCTTGTTCCCAGCTGGGAAAGGGGATGCTGTGCCCGTAGCGGGGTGCCGGGGCTTTGCGGGGTCCCCAGCCTCAGTGTGCATGCCTGGGGAAGCCACTGAGCCAGCCGGGAGACCGCAGCCAGGCTTGGGGTGACGGGTGACCCCCGCCGCGAGGATGCCACCGCCAAGGTCACCGCTCAAGGTCACGGGGCTTTTCTGGCGGCCGCATCAGCCCTTGCACGTCGCCATTCCCAGGGGTGCTTTAAAGGTCACTTTAAGCAAGGGGCTGTCCGACCCCTCCGGTTTGACGCCGTGCTTGTCCCCCCTGGTCCCTCCCTGCGGCATCTCCCTCCGGACCGGCTGGGAAACTGCGGGGCTGCGGGCCCTCGCTTGCCCCGGTCCCTCCCAGAGGCCACGTCCTCACCTTGGTTGGCTACCAAGCAAGGGCCACGGGCTTGCTGGTGACCTTGCCGCCCCATCTCTCCTCCAGCTTCTGCTGGCTCTGGCCGCGCTGGTGGCACGGGGAAGGTGACCGGCTGTGCCCGTTGTCACCCAGCCTCTGCAGCACCCAGCCCAGGGGGGGCTGGATCTGATGGCAGCCCTGGCAAGCCACAGGGATGAACCGGTGGGATTCGGGGCGCAGGGGGACTGGGGTGCCTGCTTTGGGTGCTGCCATGGTGGCCTTGTGCCAACGCCCGCGCTGTCACCCGTGTTCGACCGGTGTCGCCTGGGTCTGTACCGGTGCAAACGGTGAGCTGCAGGGGAAGAGAAAATCAACCCCGCTTTTAATGATTTCCCCCAAATCCTTTCTCCCCTCTCGCTCCCCAAACAGGCAAATGCCAGTTCTCCGGCATCATTTAAGGGCTGTGCTTTTTTTTTTTCCGCCCTCCCCGACTCTGCCGGTCTTGGCACGGCGCGTGGTTTTGTTACAGCTCAGCAGAGCTGGCTGCGCGCTTGGCATCTGCTTTTCTCCGGAGAGCGCCTGAATCTGGGTCAGGAATATCTGTGCCTCTTCCCAATTCCTCGGGGGCCGGATTGAATCCAGCCTCGCTTCTGCTCCCGAGGTTTGTACCTGCAGCCGGCGGGGCCGGATCCTGCGCCGGCGGGGAGGACCCGAGCCCTTGGGTTTTGCTGCCGATTCCTGGGGGAAACGGGGGGCCGTCCCGCCAAGCGTCGGGGGCGCGGGAGGGCTTGCAGCTCGGCGCTGGATTTGCACCTGCTGGGTGAGCAGGATTCGGCCCCGGGCTTGGCCGAGCGGGGCCCTGCAGCTGCATTTCCGAGCGGGAGGTTTGCTCCGGAGCGGCGTTTCGGCCGCCTTCCTCTCCCCTCCCCCTTGCCTGCATCTGGAGGCTCGACACAGGAACCCAGATAGCATCATCCTGAAACCAGAATAGAAGCTTTGGAGGGGACTTTAGCATGTTTGTGCGGTTTTGATCTCGGTTTGGAGATAAAAGAGGTGCTAAACAATGCTAAGCTGGCGAGTTGGAGTCCTTCACGGCTACGTGCAGCCGGGCTGGGGATGCCGCGGCGATGCCAAGGACATCCCTGCGTGGATGCACACCCCCCCCCCCCGCTTTGCTGCATCCCCCCCCCCCCCCCGCCCCGGGGGGAGCCGGCGCTGCCCCGCATCCCGTGCAAAGCCGGCTCGGTCCTTGTGCAATCGGTTGCTCGCCGGTCGATGTCTGCAAGCACCGCGCCGGTGGCTTTGCAGGCTAGAAAGAGCAACGTTCACATGAATACTGGATTTTAGGAAAAGGGACTTCCCTCCCCTCACCCCCCCGGCTCCCTGTAGAGAAGAAAGCCGGTCCTTGCAGATCCAGAAGCCACCAAGAAGGAAACTAAAAGTCCTTGGTGTCAGCGTGGAGGATATGGTAAAAAAATCAACAATTAAGTCACAAAAGGCAGGCCCGGCCGTCAGCGAGAAAGGAAACAGGAAGGCAAGAGCTGCAGTTAAACAGCCCGGGTTCAAGAGGTGACTTGAGCTCGATCCATATCCTTAAGGGATGGAAATCCAGCCCTGGCCGCAGGCGGGGAAGCGGCTCCATCGGTTTGTGCCGGGAGCCTCGGGCCGAGGCTTGGACACCTCGGCTGCGGGTTTGCTCTTTGATTTGCTTTTAAGGCTCTTTCGCAGCGGGCGGAGAGGCCGAGCTTCGTGCGGGCGCCGCCGGGTCGCTCCTCGGGGCGCTGCAGCCACGGCCCACCTCGACCCAACCGCTCCGCTTGGGGAAAAGCTGCAGGTTTGCAGCGGGGGAGCGCTGCCAGCAGGGCGTGGGGCTGCTCGCGCCGCCGCTGGAGCATCACCGCCGCCGCCGGAGCATCATCACCGCCTCCGGAGCATCATTGCTCCCTCCCTCGGCTTGGCCCTTTCCCCTTGTGCCCTTACCCCAATGTGGGGTGGTGAAGGGCTTGGCCAAGGCTTGGGGTGTTGAAGGGCTCGGCCAAGGCTCGGGGTGCTGTTTGGGTGGCAAAGGGCTCAGCCGAGGCTCGGGGTGCTGTCGGGGTGGCAAAGGGCTCGACTGAAGCTTGGTGCCCATAGGGTGGCGAAGGGCTCGGCAGAGGCTCGGGGTGCTGTTGGGATGGCGAAGGGCTCAGCAGAGGCTCGGGGTGCTGTGGGTTGGCGAAGGGCTCAGCAGAGGTTCGGGGTGCTGTCAGGGTGGCGAAGGGTTCGGCCAAGGCTCGGTGCACCATCAGGGTGGTGAACTCGGCTGAGGCTCAGGGTGCTGTTGGGGTGACAAAGGGCTTGGCTGAAGCTTGGTGCACCATAGGGTGGCAAAGGGGTCGGGGTGTGTGGAGCCATCAGGGTGGCGAAGGGCTCGGCAGAGGCTCGGTGCACCGTTGGGGCGGCGGGTGTAAACCACTTCCCATGGCAGGCTGAGCTCGCAGGCTAGTTTGCAGCACAGCAGCATTTCCCTGATCTGGGCTCTTGCCTGCCATGGGCAGGCAGCTGGGCCAAATCCTGCACCTTGCAACCCACCTGCCCACCGCTTGCGTGCTGGAGCTCTATCGCAATGCTTTGCCTTGCTCTGAGATGGGGGAAGGTGCCCACGCAGCACGTCACGCCGTCGTTTCTGCGCGTGGATAAACCCTCAGCCCCCCCCAAAACGTTCGTCCGGCTGGGCTGGCTTTGGTGAATTCGGTCCCATCGGGTGCCCTGCTCCCTGGGATAGGATGCCTGGCGGGGAGGACCCCTCGTCCCGCCGCGTTGGGACCCGTCGCTCTCAGCCGGCCCCTTGGCTTGATGGAGCCAAGGGAGGAGAAACCCATTGGTGGGTGAATTCCTGCAAATGCAGGGTCAGGGATGGGTTTGTCCGGCAGCGGGGGCGTTTGGTGCCTGGGCAGAGCAGCTGCTGGTTGAGCTGTGCTCCCCCGTGGCTGTCCCCTGCTTTTCTCCCTTCAATTTGGGGCTCTCTATGCCGTGGTCATGCACCCTCCCATCCACCCCCTCTCTCAGATGAGCTGCGTTGGTCCTCCCAGCATCTTCGCAGGGGAGCTTTTTTCTTCTTTTCCCTTTTCCTTCCTTTTTTTTCCCCCCCAGCCTCCAACCATCCTTCGAAGCTGCTTTTCCAGGTTTCCCCGCAGCCAAGGATGTGGCGCTGGCCCCAGTTTGAGGGGGGGGGATGGCGATGGGGAAAACGTCCCTTGAACTGGTGCTGTGATAAACCCATCCAAATTTTGCCATCCCTTGGAACACTGGCCCTATCGGACCAGATTGGGGAGCAGCGCGGTGCCGCACGCGAGCGCTGGGGAAAAGCAAGGCCGTGGCAGAGCTGGAAAGGAAAAGGCATTTTTTTGGAAAGGATGCATTTATTTGCCTTTATTTATCTTCCTGAGGCTTTTGGATTCGTCTTTTTGATCTTCCCTTCGCAGCTGTGCAGCCAACGTTTGGTTTATTTAAGCTGAGATCGTGCTGAGAGGCCAAGGCTTTACAAGGTGGGGTTTTAAGGACGGGCAGCTTCATAGCATCACCTTCAAGAGGAGCGGCAGTGTCACGGCTGACTTGAGTTAATCATAGAATCATGGAATGGTTTGGGTGGGAAGGGACCCCCAGAGGTCACCCAGCCCAACCCCCCTGCAGGAGCAGGGACACCTTGAACCACATCAGGTTGCTCACAGCCCCGGCCAACCTGGCCTGGAATGGTCCCAGGGATGGGGCCTCCACCCCCTCTCGGGGCAACCCCTGCCAGGGTTTCACCACCCTCACTGGAAAGAATTTCTTCCCTAGATCCAGTCTAAACCCACCCTGCTTCAGTTTAAAGCCATCCCCCCTTGTCCTGTCCCAGCTGGCCCTGCTAAAAAGCTTGTCCCCCCCTTTCCTCTGGGCCCCCTTGAAGCCCTGACCGGCCGCACTCAGCTCTGCCCGCAGCCTCCTCTGCTCCAGGCTGAACACCCCCAACTCTCCCAGCCTGGCCTCCTAGCAGAGGGGCTCCAGCCCTCGGAGCATTTTAGTAGCCCCTCGGACATTTTAGTAGCCCTCCTCTGGCCCCGCTCCAACAGCTCCATGTCCTCCTTGTGCCGAGGGCTCCCGAGCTGGACGCGGGGCTCCAGGGGAGGTCTCCCCAGAGCAGAGCAGAGGGGCACAATCCCCTCCCTCCACGCTGGCCACGCTTCTCCTGATGCAGCCCAGGGTAGGGTTGGCTTCTGGGCTGCCAGCGCCCATGGCCGGCTCATGGCCAGCTTTTCATCCCCCAGCACCCCCAGGTCCCTCTGGGCAGGGCTGCTCTCCATCCCTTCATCCCCCAGCCTGTATGGATCCCAGGGGTTACCCCGACCCAGGGGCAGGACCTTGCCCTTGGCCTTGTAGAACCTCATGAGGTTCCCATGACCCCACCTCTCCAGCCTGGCCAGGTCTCTCTGGATGCCATCCTGTCCTTCTGGTGTGTCAACCGCAGCACTCAGCTTGGTGTCATCTGCAAACTTGCTGAGGGTGCACTCAATCTCGCTATGTCATTGATGACGATATTAAATAGCACCGGTCCCAGTACAGACCCCTGAGGGACACCACTCATCACCAGTCTCCACCAGAACATAGTTAAGGAGGCAACTAAAAAAGGGATGCAATGAAAGTATATTGAAAATAGCAAATGGCCGTAGAAAGTGGGCGTGAGACTCGTGCAGGGAGAAACACCGGGCTTATTTAGTAGAACTGGAAAGGGAAGAAATTAAGGAGTGGTGCAAAGAACCCTGCTGCTCCTGCAATGCCAAGGTGACACCACTTAGAAATGGGTAAAATAGATGGGAAATCGGTGTCGTCGGTAAAAAAAACCCACGAACTAAAGACTTGGAAGGGGTGTCAGCTCTCCTGGCTCCCCAGCTCTGGGAGCTGTGGATCCAGCACCCCCAAATTCCTTGTTTTGTAAAAACATTGCCCAGCTGAGATTCCTCTCTGCTTTTTCTTTCTTCCCCCATTTGCAAAATGCTAACTCCGCTCCCGCGCCCGTCTCTCCAATTTAAAGCAATTTACTTGGAGCCGGGGATGAATTACTCAGCACGGAGTTAACCAGCACCTGCTTGTAGTTAATTGGCATGTGTGCTAATTGCTGTGATAGTCATACTCGTGCGAGGGGGTGTAGGGCAGGAGGGAGGGGTTTGGGTGCTAAGGGGCTTCCTTCATCCCAGGGCGATGCCGAATTTCCCCTTTCCCACATCCTTGCCGAGGTATCCGGGTGCTGAAGAGGGCAGGGATGACTTTTTGCCGGCGCCGGGCGCTGGGTGCAATGCCCGTGATTTGCTTTACCGTAGGTTTGGAGGTCCCCATCGATGCCCTCGGCCCCCCACACCGTGGCGGTTCCTCCTCCCGGGGTGTAGCAGCTGAGATGCTCGGTGGTTGCGTGGAGATGGTCGCCATGGAGACGGGTACCACCGGGGATGGCGGCATCATGGGGGGGAGGCTGCGGGTGCCCGGGGTGGCCCCGAACCTGGCCCAACCTTGTGATGTTTGGGGCTGTCCTAAGCCTGGTTTGGAATGGCACTGGGTGATGTTTGAGCTAGCCCTGCAGGGCTGTGGAGATTCTCCAGTGGCTCGTAAGGGCTGGGCTTAACCCATCTGCTGGCATTCGTGTGACTCGCTGGGGGGGTCGCTGCTTGGGGGTGTTGGCACCTCATCCCAAATGGGATGGAAGGGTGCTGTGGGCTCGGATGTCGTGCGGGGTTGGGTGCCTTCTCATCCCGTACGCACCACGGGATGGTGTGAGCCTCATTTCCTTGGAAAACCAGGCTAAGGAGAAAGAAGCTGCTGCCTCAGAGGGAAGCAAAGTCGATTGAATGGCTGGGGGTATCATATTGACCATAAAAGACCCCAAATATTGAAAGTTATTTAGGAGCTGAACTCCTTTTCAAAGTCCTGCGCCCTGGCTGCTTGGCTATACCTGGGAGTCCTGGGGGACGACAAGGTGGCTGTGAGCCAGCAGGGTGCCCTGGTGGCCAAGAAGGCCAAGGGCACCCTGGGGTGCATCAAGAGGAGCGTGGCCAGCAGGGCGAGGGAGGTTCTCCTCCCCCTCTGCTCTGCCCCAGCGAGACCCCAGCTGGGGCACTGGGTCCAGTTCTGGGCTCCCCAGTTCAAGAAGGATGAGGAACTCCTGGAGAGAGTCCAGAGGAGGGCAACAAGGATGATGGGGGGACTGGAGCATCTCCCCTAGGAGGAAAGGCTGAGGGAGCTGGGCTTGTTCAGCCTGGAGCAGAGAAGGCTGAGAGGGGATCTCATCACCACCTACAAATATCTCAAGGGTGGGGGTCACGAGGACGGAGCCAGACTCTTCCCAGTGGTGCCCAGCGCCAGGCCAAGGGGCAATGGGTACAAACTGAAGCAGAAGAGGTTCCAGTTGAATGGGAGGAAGAACTTCTTGACTGTGAGGGTGATGGAGCCCTGGCCCAGGCTGCCCAGGGGGGCTGTGGAGTCTCCTTCTCTGGAGATCTTCAACCCCCACCTGGCCGCTGTGCTGTGCCCCCTGCTCTGGGTGAGCCTGCTTGGGCAGGGGGGTGGCACTGGGGGAGCTCCCGAGGGCCCTTCCAACCCCGGCCATGCTGGGATTCTGGGATTCTGTGCTTAAATTCCAAGGGTCATGGGTGATCCCGATGCTTTGGGGTGGGCAATTTGGGAGCCAGAGCAATTTGCTGGGGGAGGAAAGGGAGCTCCGGAGGCTCTCGGCTCGGTGCCTGGGTTGGGTGGGAGCAGCCAGCGCCGGCGCGGTGGGCAGGAGGGGTGAATCCCTCCAGGGTTCTTGCGCTCGCAGATGCTGATCAGAAACTCAAGGCTGTGGTCGGCTTGACTGAAACAGCCACCTGGGCAGGAAACGTGAAAATACCTGGGCTTAAAAATATGTTGGGGGGAAAAAAAAAAACCCAACCCCTAACCAAACCCAAATAACTCCCCCTCCCCAAACCCCAATAACATGAAGAGGAAAAGCAGGAGTTTTAAATCCCCTCCGTGGGATGAGTTTGGAGGGCAGCTTTTCCCCATCCCTCCTTTCTCTCCCATCCCAGGACCGCGCTCACCGTGGGGTGTTTTCCCTCCCGTGCAGGGGAGAGGGCTGAAGAGCATCCCATGGCCAGCTCCTTTTCTCCCCCCAATGACGAGCAAAAAAAGCCTTAAAGTCACCTTTTTCCTGCGGGGGACTTGTGTCAAGCACCATGAGGAAGCCCTGCGGCTGGGATGATGGTTCTCATCCAGCCAGGGCGCTGAGGACCCAGGAGTTGGGATTTGAGAGCAGCAGGAGGAACGTGGGCTGGTGGTTGAAAAAAAAGGTGATTTGGATCGAAACACCTGGATGGTATTTGTGGCGCAGGGAAGGGACAGGATGGCATCCAGAGGGACCTGGCCAGGCTGGAGACATGGGGTCATGGGAACCTCATGAGGTTCTACAAGGCCAAGGGCAAGGTCCTGCCCCTGGGTCGGGGTAACCCCCGGGATCCATCCAGGCTGGGGGATGAAAGGATGGAGAGCAGCCCTGCCCAGAGGGACCTGGGGGTGCTGGGGGATGAAAAGCTGGCCATGAGCTGGCCATGGGCGCTGGCAGCCCAGAAGCCAACCCTACCCTGGGCTGCATCAGGAGAAGCGTGGCCAGCGTGGAGGGAGGGGATTGTGCCCCTCTGCTCTGCTCTGGGGAGACCTCCCCTGGAGCCCTGCGTCCAGCTCGGGAGCCCTCGGCAAAGGAGGCGGAGTTGGGGGGCCGGGGGAAAGGCTACTAAAATGCTCCGAGGGCTGGAGCCCCTCTGCTAGGAGGCCAGGCTGGGAGAGTTGGGGGTGTTCAGGCTGGAGCAGAGGAGGCTGCGGGCAGAGCTGAGTGCGGCCGGTCAGGGCTTCAAGGGGGCCCAGAGGAAAGGGGGGGACAAGCTTTTTAGCAGGGCCAGCTGGGACAGGACAAGGGGGGATGGCTTTAAACTGAAGCAGGGTGGGTTTAGACTGGATCTAAGGCAGAAATTCTTTCCAGTGAGGGTGGTGAAAGCCTGGCAGGGGTTGCCCCAAGAGGGGGTGGAGGCCCCATCCCTGGGACCATTCCAGGCCAGGTTGGCCGGGGCTGTGAGCAACCTGATGTGGTTCAAGGTGTCCCTGCTCCTGCAGGGGGGTTGGGCTGGGTGACCTCTGGGGGTCCCTTCCCACCCAAAACATTCCGTGATTCTATGGATTTGGTTTCAATGCCACCATTCCCGTGCAAGAAGCACCGCCCTGTGCAAAGCTCGGGGCAGGGATGAGCAGCGCCAGGGTTTTCTCCTCATCCCTACAAAACCCCATCTCTTTTTCGAACAGCGTGGAGCTTTTGGCCGCCGTAGCATCCTCTGAAGAAGTCCCACAACTGAATCTTGTTAAAATATGTTTCCTTTCACTGGGTTTAAATTTACTGCCCGTCGTTGCTCAGTGTTTATTGTTGCTGCTGGAGAGTTCCTCTCTGGTTTGGACAGTAAATCCGCTGCCTTTTCAGAGGGTTCCTCTGTCCAAGATCTGCAGCACAAGGAAAAAATTAGCGTCTTGCCCTGGGTCCGGATGCGGAGCTGTTGCTGCTTCACGCTGGTGGTTTTGAAGATGGCGAAGGTGAATATTTTTCAGGCAGTTGAAAGAAATGGCCCCTCCGAAGGGAAAAGCTGCAAAGCAAACTTGGCAGAAAGTTCCTCCTCCGCCAAATTTTCTCCGCGCCTGCGAAATCCTCGCCTTGGCCCCCAGCCTCGGGGCTGCGGACTCTCTCCTTGCGTGGGCTGGCGGTGGTGGAAATGCGGAGCGGATGCCCCAGGTGGATGAAACAAAATTCCTCATTTTCTTTTTGGCTCTTCCCGGGTCACCGGCCTTTGAGGGGCGGCCACCCAGTGCCTGCGTCCCCTGCTCACCGGTGCTGGCCCGAGCGGCGATGCTTGGGGACAAGGCGATGCTTGGGGACAAGGCGATGCTTGGGGACAAGGTGATGCTTGGGGACAAGGCGATGCTCGGGGAACTGGCGATGCTTGGGGACAAGGCGATGCTTGGGGACAAGGTGATGCTTGGGGACAAGGCGATGCTCGGGGACAAGGCGATGCTTGGGGACAAGGTGATGCTTGGGGACAAGGCGATGCTCGGGAAATGGCGATGCTCGGGAACTGGCGATGCTTGGGGACAAGGCGATGCTTGGGGACGGGCGATGCTTGGGGACAGGCGATGCTCTGGAACTGGTGATGCTCTGGAACTGGTGATGCTTGGGAACCAGCAATGCTCTGAGATCGGCAATTCTCTGGGATCAGTGATGCTCTGGGATGGGTGATACTTGGGGACCGGCGATGCTCAAGGATGGGCGATGCTCTGGACCGGCGATTCTCTGGGTTCAGTGATGCTTGGGGATGGGCGATGCTCTTGAATCGGCCTTTCTTGCACTGCCCGCAGAGGGCTGGGGCACAGCAGCTGAAGGGCGTCCCCCCGGCACCGGCTCGGCGTGCCCCCCGGTACTGGTGCTGCTCGCAGCTGGACGGCCCCTCCCGTTTGCTGCAGGAAGGGGAAACATGCACCAATTTTGCAAAATAACGATTCAAGCGGCAAATGCCATCCCTGCATGGTTTGTCCTTGAAAAGAGTCTTCCTGGTGGGATTTACGAGGGGGAAAAAAAGGGATTTTTGCTGCCCTTTGTCTCTCCAGTCTCCTGCCAATGGCCTTTCCTGGGCTTCCTACTGCTTTTCTTCCCTGGAAAGCAAATTGTGGGTGTCAGGGGGGGAAAATTCTCCCCATTCCCTTCGGGGACAGGCGATGCTTGGGGTCAGGCGATGCTCCAACCAGCACTGAAACCACAGAGCACGATGCATGGTGAATAATTTTACACCACCACCCCGCCCCCCCCCCCCAAAAAAAAAAAAGCAGAGAAAAAAAAATGAAGTGACTAACACAACTCAGTGAACCCCGAAAAACAAGTGTGGGAGTGAGAGCCTCTGGGCTTGTTTGTTGTCAGAGCATGGTCCGATGGGGAGGCGAAGGATGGGGCTGAGGTCACTGGGGGGCTTCAGCGGGGTCCGGGGGGGCTCCATGCTCTGGGGTGGGAGCGGAGCAGGAGGAGCTCGGTCGGGGCTGGCTGCGGATGCTGCGGGTGAATTTGGGCTGATGGGAGGGGAGAAAAAGCGCTTTTTTTTTTGGTTTTTTTTTTTTTTTTGTGACAGGACGGCGGGCTGGGGGCTGCCAAGTCGAGGCAGATAGGGAGCTATTTTGGGCCTGGCTTTTCCCTCTGCCCGGGTCTTGGCACGGGGCACCCTTGCCTTAAATGCAATATTATCACTGCTCTTATCCGGCCACTCGGAGAGAGAGAACCAAGGAGAAAAACATAACCCGCGGGAAAATGAACTGGCTGGCTTTCCCCCCCTTATCCCCCTCGCTGCGACGCGGTGCACGCTGGAAAAATGGGGTGAAATGGGGCTGGGGGGTGGCTGTGCCCATAGGTGCCCCTGGTGCATCCAGGTACAGCCTCGGGGCTGGGGGGGCATGGGGGGCTGTGCCCATAGGTGCCCCTGGTACATCCAGGTACAGCCTCAGGGCTGGGGGGGCATGGGGGGCTGTGCCCATAGGTGCCCCTGGTACATCCAGGTACAGCATGGGGGCTGGGGGGGCAGGGGGGGCTGTGCCCATAGGTGCCCCGGGTACATCCAGGTACCGCATGGGGGCTGGGGGGGCAGGGGGGGCTGTGCCCATAGGTGCCCCTGGTACATCCAGGTACCGCATGGGGGCTGGGGGGGTAGGGGGGGCTGTGCCAAAAGGTGCCCCTGGTACATCCAGGTACAGCACTGGGGCTGGGGGGGCATGGGGGGCTGTGCCCATAGGTGCCCCTGGTACATCCAGGTACCGCATGGGGGCTGCGGGGCCGGGGGGGGCTGAGCCTCTGTGCCGTTACCCAGTGTGGGGTCACTGAGCGAGGCTGGGGAAGGAGCCACGTGGGTCCCCTGGGACCTCCAACACCCACCCCTTTGGGGAGAGGGGTGTAGAGCCAAAAATACCGCCGAGTCGATCTGCAACCCCCCCGGATCAATGGAAACAACCGGCATTCCGGCTGTTGTCGAGCCCCGTCGAAGCCCAGGCTGTCTCGGCTTCCTTGGGAGCCCTCCTTCCCCTTGCCCGTAAGAATGAGGTTTCTGTGCCTGATTATAGGGTTGGGCTTTTTTTTTTTTTTTTTTTAAAGTAATCAAATAAAGACATTTTAAAATTCCAAATTGAAGATTAATGCAGAAATTGGAGACGGCTTTAAATTGCCCGAGCTAATCACCAGCCACTCGACTGCTTATGACTTTATTAAGAGACAAAAAAAAGAAAAAGTCTGGAGTGTCACGGAGGAATAATGATTCACAGCTTGATGCTGCCGTCTCCTCCTCCTCCTCCTCCTCCTCGAGCATCGCCATGCCTGGCCCACACGTGCCTTGTGGTGCGGGTGGTTTTGGGCTCCATCCTTAAGGGGTTTGGGGTTTTTTTTTGAGCCCAGGTTGGATAAATCCATCTGCAAACCCTTCTGCAAAGCCTCGGAGCGGGAGGATGGAGCGGAGAGCTCCCCTGGGCCGGGGGGGGAGGATGGCGGGAGGGCGCCGGATCCCAGATGGGGTTTGGGGACAGACGGACGGACTCAGCCTGTCTCTCTCCTTGCACAGGTTTCTGAGCAGCCGCTGACGGCTCGGCCCCGCTGGATCCGACCACGCAGGAGGATACCATGAACTGAGCAAGGAGCGACGTCAAAACTCTTTTTTTTTTTTTTTTTTTTTTTTTTTTTAATTTTTTTTTTTGGGTTTGTTTTCATCCAAAAAAAGGAAAAAGTGGCCACCACCACCACCACTCTTTCATGACAGCGTTTTAAAACGGGGTTACTTTTGCCCTCCCCTGAACCGAAGTCGTCCCCGGGTTACGGTGAGGATTTCCGGAGAAGATGGGGAGAAAAAAGATCCAGATCCAGCGGATCACGGACGAGCGCAATCGGCAGGTCGGTGCTTCCCCTTCGCCTCCCCTCCTCCCGCCGCGTCCTTTTAAAGCTTCCAAATCACCCATTCCCATCCCATTTGGGGCCAACTGGTGGGGGGGTTTATTTTGTTTTTTCCAACCCATACAATAAAGCAGATGGGTAAAACCCGGCCGCGGGGCCGGATTCAGGCGGATGCCCACCCAGGCGTTGCTCCTTGCCTTGGAGCTCCTTGCGCCGTTTCCATCTAAGCGCTTTTCCAGAAGAAAGGATCTTCTCCAGTTAATTCCCTTTTTTTTTTGTGTGTGTGTGTGTGTGTCTTGCAGAAAATACATTTCAGTTGACATTTTCCGTGAGGTTTTTCCAATAAAAAACAGCCACAACCATTTTTCGCAATGCAAACAACCCAAATTACTCTTGATTTTTTATTTTTTTTTTTCTTTTCAATTGAAAACTTAGATGGATCCAGGGCTGGGTTGTTTTTTTTTTTTTTTCCTTCTGCTCCATTGAAGCCAAGCCCTGGCCATGCAGAAATACACGCACGAATCGCAGAGGGGAAAAAAAAAAAGAACAAATCCCAAATTTTCCCCCCAATTTAGGTGTTCCTTGAACCGGCAGTGCTTTGCCGGAGCAGGTTTGCTCTGTGCTGACTCCAGCCGTGGATTTCCCTGTTAGCCACAAGGCTTTTGGGCAGGTCCCTTTGCTCTGTGGCTTCCCGTGGTCCTTGAGCTTGGCTTAGCAAATCCAAGCCTTTAGTCCAGCCACCGCTGTGGATGGCCCAGCCACTCTCCTTTTATTCCAGACCAAAAAATAAAAGTACGTGTATATATACACGTGGCCAGCGTGGAGGGAGGGGATTGTGCCCCTCTGCTCTGCTCTGGGGAGACCTCCCCTGGAGCCCTGCGTCCAGCTCGGGAGCACTCGGCAAAAGGAGGACATGGAGCTGTTGGAGCGGGGCCAGAGGAGGGCTACTAAAATGCTCCGAGGGGCTACTAAAATGCTGCGAGGGCTGGAGCCCCTCTGCTAGGAGGCCAGGCTGGGAGAGTTGGGGGTGTTCAGCCTGGAGCAGAGGAGGCTGCGGGCAGAGCTGAGTGCGGCCGGTCAGGGCTTCAAGGGGGCCCAGAGGAAAGGGGGGGACAAGCTTTTGAGCAGGGCCAGCTGGGACAGGACAAGGGGGGATGGCTTTAAACTGAAGCAGGGTGGGTTTAGACTGGATCTAAGGCAGAAATTCTTTCCAGTGAGGGTGGTGAAAGCCTGGCAGGGGTTGCCCACGAGAGGGGGTGGAGGCCCCATCCCTGGGACCATTCCAGGCCAGGTTGGCCGGGGCTGTGAGCAACCTGATGTGGTTCAAGGTGTCCCTGCTCCTGCAGGGGGGTTGGGCTGGGTGACCTCTGGGGGTCCCTTCCAACCCAAACCATTCTAGGATTCTATATTCCTAACGCTTAAAAAGTGGCCAAGAACCGACTTGGATGAACCGGTTTATTGCGCTGCAGCAAAGCGATAGAAAATCGCAGGTTTTCTTCATTACGGCTTTATTTGGTGGCTTTGGGATGGGCTGGCCTGGGCAGAAAATGTTTTTTGGTAACATCCCCATTGCTCGTGGCACTGGTTATATCCCTAATTAGAGGGAAATGGGGCATTAGGGGTTATTAAAAAAGCTGGGGTGTATTCAATGGGGTGGTGCTGCTGAAGTTTGCATAGGGGAGAGGGGGATTTGCAGCTCTCGGAGCCCCGTTCGAGGTTCCCATGAATGGAAAATATTTGGGAATGCTGGAGCTTGATGGCACAGCCGAGCCCTGTTGTATAAGCCTTCAGGAAAGGAACGCGGCATTTCTCTGCCAAAGGCAGAAGCCAAGGTGGTGGGAGGCGTTTTTGGGGGGCGTTCAGCTTGGTGTGGAGCTTGGAGATGCCAACCCTTCCCGAGGTCTCCCCAGCCCAGGTGGGATTTAGCAGCGGGACTTGCTTACCACAGCCAGATGCCATGGTTTTAGCACGTCCCAGATGTCCGCTGTTGTCCCCAAAGCCCAATTCCCGGGTCTGGGGGACGTTGGTTTTCCTTTGACAGCAGCCACATCCCCGCTTGGACCGGTTCATCCAAAATCCCAGCGCGGGAGCATTGCTTTGCTCTCCCAAAAAAAAAAAAAACCAACCTGGCCCTGTTTTAAGTTGGGTGTCAGCAAAGCAGCAGCTGTTTAATTGGTCATCAGCGCAGGCTTTGCAATCAATTATTTTCGCTGCTCCCTTTCTTCGGGAAACAAGGACGCGCCAAGAAGAGAGGACATTTCGTGACAAGTGGCTGTTCCAGGCAGCGGGTTGCTCATCTCCTCCGTCCGCTCCTGTGGGAGCTGCGCGGGGCTGGCACACCTATCGCCGCTGTAAAGGGGATGGTAACCCTCCTGCTTTGCACTGCATGCGTGCAACGCCAGGGTCTGGTCTCTGGGCCCAGAAATGTCCCGTCTTGCTTCATCTCGTTCCCCTTCCCTTCCTCTCCTGCTGTTGTTGCAGATCAGAGATAAGCGGGCACGCCGTGGCAGCGGGCTGTCGGCTAAGCTGGCTTAAACCCAGGGTCTGGGAGCATCCTCAGCCCATCCCTGTCGCCTCGGTAGCCCTCCCGCCCTGAGGTTTGGCACGGAGAGGGGGGGCACGGCTGGGCTTTCCCGTGCTGCACCCCGGGAGCTGAGCAGCCTGGTGCTGCTGAATTATGCATGGGATTTCACGCTGCCGCGCTGCTGCTGGAAATGTAGGGCTTGCAGCTCCAGCGCAGCGGGCGAGCGTGCACGGTCCTGGGCGAGCGTGCACGGTCCTGGGCGAGCGTGCACCATCTTGGGCGAGCGTGCACCGTCCTGGGTGCATGTGCACCATCCTCGGCAGGGTGCACGGTTCTGGGCGAGCGTGTACAGTTCTGGGCATGCATGCACCATTCTGTCGTGCATGCACCGTCCTGGGTGAGTGTGCACAGTTCTGGGCATGCATGCACCATCCTGGGCGAGCGTGCACCGTTCTGGGCAAGCGTGCACTGTCCTGGGCAAGCGTGCACCATCTTGGGCAAGCGTGCACCGTCCTGGGCATGCATGCACCATCCGGGGTGAGCGTGCACAGTCCTGGGCGAGCGCCAGCACCCGTCTGGCTCCCGTGGCACCTGGGCGTGTTGGGAGCGAGCGGGATGGGGAGCGGGCAGAGCGCGTGGATGTGCTGGAGAAGGAGGGGTTCCCCGCTGGTTGTGCAAGGAGTTGGAGGCAGAGCCGCGCTCAGCGCCTGCGTTGCCGCTCGCTCTGCGAGTGGGGTTCATCTGTAATGGTTGTTGGGGCCGCCGAGGCATTGCCAGCGTCGGGAGGAGTTAGGGTTGGACAGGGGCTCTCTTCAAAGCCTTTGCTGCGAGGTGAAGCTCATCCCGTGCATCTTGCACCCAACCTACAGCATAGAATCACAGAATGGTTTGGGTGGGAAGGGACCCCTAGAGGTCACCCAGCCCAACCCCCCTGCAGGAGCAGGGACACCTTGAACCACATCAGGTTGCTCACAGCCCCGGCCAACCTGGCCTGGAATGTTCCCAGGGATGGGGCCTCCACCCCCTCTCTGGGCAACCCCTGCCAGGCTTTCACCACCCTCACTGGAAAGAATTTCTGCCTTAGATCCAGTCTAAACCCACCCTGCTTCAGTTTAAAGCCATCCCCCCTTGTCCTGTCCCAGCTGGCCCTGCTAAAAAGCTTGTCCCCCCCTTTCCTCTGGGCCCCCTTGAAGCCCTGACCGGCCGCACTCAGCTCTGCCCGCAGCCTCCTCTGCTCCAGGCTGAACACCCCCAACTCTCCCAGCCTGGCCTCCTAGCAGAGGGGCTCCAGCCCTCGGAGCATTTTAGTAGCCCCTCAGAGCATTTTAGTAGCCCTCCTCTGGCCCCGCTCCAACAGTTCCATGTCCTCCTTGTGCTGAGGGCTCCAGAGCTGGACGCGGGGCTCTAGGTGAGTCCTACCCCGCTGTCGCCCTGGGTCTTGCCTCCCATGGGTGCCCGGACCACCAGCCCGCGTGGAGGAGACCAGAATTAACAGCAGAAGCCAAAACCAGGGGAGGAGAGCAAGTAAGAGTCACTAATGTCATTAGAGGAATTACTGGAGAGGATTTGCCAGAACAGATCAGCCCATCAGCCCTTCAGGGCCAGCCTGCTGACTCCGGCAGCGGCCAATATGGTCTGCATCAGGGGAAAGGCAAAAATCCCCTGCTAGTGTGGGGCAGTAATTCCTTCCTGACCCCTTTGGTGATCGGCTTATGCCCTGAAGCATGAGATTTGATTACCCTCTTAGACTTACAAGGTTAATTCTTCTCGCTGAGGCTCGTGCGTGAAAGCAGGGGAAGGTTCGGGGTTTCTGGCCCGGGTGACGGGTAGATGCTCAGGGTGGTGTTAGGTGATGCTTTCGTGCGACAGGGCTGGCTAAAGGGCGAATCTTCGCTTTTCTTTGCCAGAAGCAGGGGTGCCAGGACAGAGGGACGCTCCTCCGCCCCGTCTCTGCCTGCAGGGGGAACATCCCCTTGTCCGTAGAGGGATGGTTTGGTGCTTTGGGTTCTGCTTGGCTCTGCTCAGGTTCTCGGTTGGTTTTTGGGTGGGTAACCCCATGCTGGCCTTCATCCCTCAAGGGCAATGCCCAAACCACACTTGTTTATGGTCTTCGTGGTCAAGAGCTGCCCCCTTTGCTCGCGTGCCGTGGCCTCACCCCGTTGCCTCCCATCTCAGTGGCCAAGCGGGCTCGTGATGCCTAGCAAGGTGTTTCTTGGTGAGGTGTCCTCAGCCCCGGCAGCTGCAGAAACTCGGCTGTTCCCCTCGTCCGTAGAGGGATGGTTTGGTGCTTTGGGTTCTGCTTGGCTCTGCTCAGGTTCTCGGTTGGTTTTTGGGTGGGTAACCCTATGCTGGCCTTCATCCCTCAAGGGCAATGCCCAAACCGCACTTGTTTATGGTCTTCATGGCCAAGAGCTGGCCTCTTGCTCGCGTGCCTCCCATCTTGGTGGCCGAGCGGGCTCGTGGCACCCGGCAAGGTGTTTCTTGGTGAGGTGTCCCCAGCCCCGGCAGCTGCAGAAACTCGGCTGTTCCCCTCGTCCATAGAAGGATGGTTTGGTGCTTTGGGTTCTGCTTGGCTCTGCTCAGGTTCTTGGTTGGTTTTTGGGCGGGTAACCCCATGCTGGCCTTCATCCCCCAAGGGCAATGCCCAAACCACACTTGTTTATGGTCTTCATGGCCAAGAGCTGGCCTCTTGCTCGCGTGCCTCCCATCTTGGTGGCCGAGCGGGCTCGTGGCACCCGGCAAGGTGTTTCTTGGTGAGGTGTCCCCAGCCCCGGCAGCTGCAGAAACTCGGCTGTTCCCCTCGTCCATAGAAGGATGGTTTGGTGCTTTGGGTTCTGCTTGGCTCTGCTCAGGTTCTTGGTTGGTTTTTGGGCGGGTAACCCCATGCTGGCCTTCATCCCTCAAGGGCAATGCCCAAACCGCACTTGTTTATGGTCTTCATGGCCAAGAGCTGCCCCCTTTGCTCGCGTGCCGTGGCCTCACCCCATTGCCTCCCATCTCGGTGGCCAAGCGGGCTCGTGATGCCTGGCAAGGTGTTTCTTGGTGAGGTGTCCCCAGCCCTGGCGGCTGCAGAAACTCGGCTGTTCCGTCCGCCTTGGCGGAGACGCCGCGTGTTTTCCTCTCGAGGGCTTCTCGGGCTGCTTCGAGCATGAGTCAGAGCAGCGGGGCCGTCTCGGCAGGGGACGGTGAGGCACGCCGCGCCGGGCTGTGGTGGAGCAGCCGGTCTCTTAGCAGGGACGTGAGACGAGAAATGCTGCTGGCGTGGCGCCGCAGAGCCCCGCGTTGGCTTCGGGGCCGGTCCTGCCGTGGGCTACAGGAGCAAAACCGCAGCTGGGTCCTACACGGTGCAGTGATGGCCAGGGCCGGCGCCGGCGGCGGTGACTTTTGGGTGGCTGAGAGGTCTGGGATGCCACCGGGGAGGAGGAATGGCCGATGACACCGGCGCTGACCCTCAAGTAATTTCATTTGCGTCACAGCACGCTGGTGCTGGGGCAGCCACCGGCAACGTGAGCGCGGCGCGGGCGCACGTGGCGGGGAGCAGCGGCGTGGGGTGCCAGGGGATGAGGCGATTAGAGCCGAATCTCTTTACTGCTTAATCATCTCTGGGAGACGGCGGGGAGGGCCCCGCCTGCCCCCCCCCCCCCCCGGGGGGGACACGGGGGGGGTCGTCACCACCGGCGCGGAGGGGGAAGCTACAGGTTGAGTTCTTTGGCCGATGGTGGTGGGAACGCCGCGAGGCGGAGGCGAGGGAAGGCAGCGGCCTCCTTGGCTCGCCGCCCTCGGCGCTGCGAATTAAAGCAAAATCGATGCCGTGGCGGAGGCCCTAAGCGGGGTCGAGCCGTCCCGTGCGCGGGGCGAGGGGGCAACTTTCGGCACCCAAGGGCATCCCGGCTCATCTCCAGCCCTTCCCTGGGCTGCAGCTTCACCCCCAGGAGCAATGCTTAAAGCAAAGCAGTGCCCCCCCCGGCCTTTTATTTTCCTGGTTTTATTTGCTAAGAGGCATGGCGCCTTTCCCCGGTGGCGTGCCGTTTGTTGCTGGGGGGGTGAGGACCCTTCAGTGGCCCCCACCCAGCTCCCTCCCCGCCAGCTGGGAGCGTTCACGGCGAGAGCTGAGCGCGGGTCAGGAAACGCAGCCCGGGTCTGGAATGGGTTTTGGAGCCTGCGCCCAGCTCCATCCCCCAGCCAGCTCGCGAGGATCAATCCTGCAAAAGCTGCCTCGTTAGCCGACGGCTCTAATGACAGCTCATCTCAAGGGTTGGGAGGACAAGGGGGCGCAGTCACGAGCGTGGTGCCCCCCGGGTGGGCAGGCGATGTGGGAAAATGCCCCGGCAAGGTTCTGGGGACAGCAAAGAGGGAGGCAGCAGCCGGATGGGCACCCGGTGTGGGGGGCTTGGGGTGGCTTTGGGTCAGTCCCCCATAAGAAGCGGGTGCTGGGAAGCAGGAGAGCGGGTCAGGGTGTGGAGCAGCACCCTGACCTCCTTGGGGGCAGCCGAGCCCCCCGGCGTTGCGGCTCCCAGGGCCGTGTGCTCGCAGCGCTACGGCAGCGAGCGAGGGTGAGATCTCCACTGCTTCAATATTCAACTTCAAAAAAAAAAAAAAAAACCCAACCCCAACAAAGCGCAGCCCCCGGACAGATGGTGGCTCTGCTGGGGGTTTTGTTAAAGTTTATTTTCTCTTGATTTGGCAATATGTGATTTCCAACGCTGATGATCATCCTTGTGCTGGCGAAGGGTCTGCCTTTGGAGGATCCCAAAACAGGTGGCGATAGGAACCGGTTGGAAGAGGGAGGTGAGGGAGGAGAGCTTGGGTTGGTTGTCCAGTTGGGGAAACTGGGGTCCTGCCCTGGGGTCACCACAACCCCACGCAGCGCTCCAGGCGTGGGGCAGAGGGGCTGGAAAGCTGCCCGGCGGAAAAGGAGCTGGGGGTGTTGGTCGAGAGGGGGCTGGAGAGGAGCCAGCAGGGTGCCCAGGTGGCCAAGAGGGCCAGCGGCATCCTGGCTTGTATCAGGAGTGGTGTGGCCAGCAGGAGCAGGGCAGGGACCGTGCCCCTGTGCTGGGCACTGGGGGGGCCGCCCCTCAACTGCTGGGGTCAGGGTTGGGCCCCTCCCTCCCCGAAGGCCCTGGGGGGGCTGGAGCGTGTCCAGAGAAGGGCAGCGGAGCTGGGGAGGGGTCTGGAGCTCCAGGCTGCTGGGGAGCGGCTGGGGGAGCTGGGGGGGTTCAGCCTGGAGCAGAGGAGGCTGAGGGGAGCCCTCATCGCTGCCTACAACCATGCATGAGGGGGGAGCCGGACGGGTGTTGGGGTCTTTTCCTTGGGAATGGGCGATGGGACAAGGGGCACTGGCCTCAAATTGTGCCAGGGCAGGGTGAGGTTGGCCCTGGGGAACAATTCCTTCCCCAAAGGGCTGTCAGGGGCTGGAAGGGGCTGCCCAGGGAAGGGGTCGAGTCCCCATCCCTGGGGGGATTTAACAGCCGGGCAGAGGCGGTGCTGAGGGCCAGGGTTTGGGGGTGGGATGGCAGGGGTAGGGGAACGGTTGGGCTTAGGGAGCTTAAAGGGCTTTTCCAACCCAAAATATTCTGTGATTCTACGGTTCTATGATTCTAAGATTCTCTTTGCCCTTGCTCCTGCTGCAGTGGTCATCCCAGTTTTCTCCGGGAGGTGTCGGGTCTGTGGCAGCGTGGGCACGGCTTCTGACCACGGCTCTCCTTGTTTTCAGGTGACCTTCACCAAGCGCAAGTTCGGCTTGATGAAGAAAGCCTACGAGCTGAGCGTCCTGTGCGACTGCGAGATTGCCCTGATCATCTTCAACCACTCCAACAAGCTGTTCCAGTATGCCAGCACCGACATGGACAAGGTGCTGCTCAAGTACACCGAGTACAACGAGCCCCACGAGAGCCGGACCAACGCGGACATCATCGAGGTGAGGCCACCCGTCCTCTCCTGGGCTTTGCCGCTATGGTGGAGCCAGGGCCGGCTCAGCGTAGGGTGGGGATGGGAGCGAGCAGATCTCCGACGCTCGGTGCTGCCTTTTGCATCTTTCTGATCCAGCCTACAAAAATACTCATTTCTGGGTGGTAGAGTTGGAAGCCATCTGGAGTTATGTGTTGACCTACTGCCATAAAACTGAGGTGCAGGTTTGCTTTGTGGGACTTTAGGTTGGACATTGGGAACAATTCCTTCGCTGCAAGGGCTGTCAAGCACTGGAGGGGGCTGCCCAGGGAAGGGGTCGAGTCCCCACTCCTGGGGGGATTTAAAAGCCGGGCAGATGAGGTGCTTAGGGCCAGGGTTTGGGGGTGGGATGGCAGGGGTAGGGGAACGGTTGGGCTTGGGGAGCTTAAAGGGCTTTCCCAACCCAAACGATTCCGTGATTCTATGATTTCCCCATGGTCCAGGCAAACCATGGGATGGTTTTGGAGGCATCTCCCAGTGCTGCTGCACTGGGGTGCCCTGGCGCAGCTGGTGACGTTGCCCCTGGCTGTTGGGGTTGTAGGAGGCTTTGGCTCCATCAGAGTAATTCAGGTTGGGAGGAACCTTTGGGTGCCTCTGGTCCAACCCCTGCTCAAAGCATGGCCAACCTCATGGGTAGGCGGGGTGGCTTCAGGTTTGTCCGGCTGCATTTTGTGGGTCTCTAAGGATGGCGAGTCCAGCCCGACCCCAGCACTGCCAAGGGCACCGTGTCCAAACCTCGCTGACGCCGAGGCCGCCCTCCTCCTCCAGCCCGCCAGCATCGCACAAGGTTGCTCGGCCAACGTTTGCTGTCGGTGACCCCGCGCTGGCCGTCCTCACCGCTTCGTCCTCAGCCCTGGTGCTGGCAGAGCATCGCCAGGCTCGAGCGTGGGGCATTTGGCTCGCAGGAGGGTGCCAGCGGCATGGATTTCATGAAGGAGGAGGGAAAAAAACCCAACCCAGCTCCTAAACCTTGCGTTTTTTCCCCTTTTTTAATTTTTTCTCCGCAAAATGTGTCTTTCTGAGAGGTTTGGACTCAAGGTTTTCACCTCGTCGTCCACCCAGTTCCCACCAGCGTTCTGCCACAGCAGACGTGGGTTGAGCCATGGCCAAGCAACCGGCAGCGCCCGCCCGCCCTCGCCGGGGTTTGGAGCCTGTTCTGCCAGCGCACGATTGCGTACGGGCCTCCAAAATGGTTCAAACCTGACTTTTTGGGCTTGTTTGAGCCAGGCAATGCCCGGCCACCGGGAAAATGCTGGAGTTTTGCAAAGCCGGCTCCCCACCGTGCCAGTCAGTGCAGCATCACCCAGCCAGCCTCTCCGGGATGCTCAGACTGCGGCGCTCTCAACGTCGAACAGATTTGTCTTGGCCTAAAAATACCGTAAACATTTTGGGCAGCGTTCTCTGTTCCCGTATGGTCCAAGATGCAAACACTCCCAAGCCGACACGTTACACACAGTCCTTGGCACCCAAAGAAAATACTGTGTTTGCACCACATGAAAAGCTGGATCTGCATCCAAAGCCAAGGAGAGGAACATCGGGAGCGGAAGGATATTGGTGGATGGCAAGGAAAAAAAAAAAAAAAAAAAAAGAGCCCAAATGTGCCGAGCTCGGCATGTCTTGCCGGCAGAGCCACCTCGGAGCAAAACCCGCTGGGGTGCAGGCAGGTTCTGAGGCCGCTTGAGCATCCCCCCTCCAATCCTCATCTTGTCTTGGAGCAGGGTTAGGGCTGCGCTGGGATTTTTACGGGTTTCTCTCCCAAATCCCCACCCCCGGGGAGACCATTCCCGCTCCTGGCGCAGATTTCCATCTCCCACTGGCCAGCTTGGGTCAGGTCCCACCAGCCTGGCTTTGACCCCATCGGGCACAGAGCCAGTTTCTTGGTGGCTCCCAGTTGAATTTGACTCCTCCAAGCGTATCTTCTCATCCTCGAAGCTTCCCCAGCATCAACTGATAGAGCCATGAAGGCACAGGCTGTAGATTTGCTACCAAATAGGATTTTAAGCGGATTTTAAGGGGCTGTTGCGTGCATCCACCTTCCCCGTAACACCCGTGGGCCCTTTCTCCTGGAGGGACGCAACCCTGAAGGACTCTGGCAGCATCTTGGAAAGGTTGAGTAGCAACCAGGACCTGGGGGAAGCAAGGCAGAAGCCTCTCGATTTCATTTTCCCGGCGGAGGGGGTTTGGCCGAGCCAGGGGCTCCTCTCCCGGCCCAGCTGGGGGGCTCCTGGGGCCAAAGGCGCTGGTACCACCATGGGTACAGGTTGGTCTGGTCAAATTTGGTTTTAAAAGAACAGGAAACTTGAGATCCCCCTTTTTTTTCGGTCCTGGGAAGCAGGGGCGCGGGGCACCCCATCTCATGGTGCCCAGAGATGCCCTTGAGGGGTTTATCCCTCTGGACATTTAGGGAGAGGCAGAGCTGCTCCGGGATGCGTATACACGGTTGAAGAGAGGTTCCACACCCCCGGCTGCCTTCTGGGGACCATTCCCTGGGGGGACACCCCCCTGTTTCAGCTGGAGATTGGCAGCGGCTGTCGGGAAGGGGATTCAGCCACGTGAGATCCCCCTTTTTTTATGGTCCTGGGAAACAGGGCGCGGGGGCACCCCATCTCATGGTGCCCAGGGATGCCCTTGAGGGGTTTCTCCCTCTGGATATTTAGGGAGAGGCAGAGCTGCTCTGGGATGAGCGTACCCAGTTGAAGAGGGGTTCCACACCCCCGGCTGCTTTTTGGGGACCATTCCCTGGGGGGACACCCCCCTGTTTCAGCCGGGGATCGGCAGCGGCTGTCGGGAATGGGATTCAGCCACGCAAGCTCTGCGGCTCTCTCTCTCCGTGCCGGGCAAAGTCCTGGCCATTGCAAGCTTTTAAGTCTGAGAAAATCTCCCTTAATGCAGAGAGGGGGGTTCCCTTAATCAGGCGGGGGACAGCTGAGGCCCCCAGACAGGCACGCTGGGTGCCACGTGCGCGCCGGGGCTGGGATCACGCCGGCTTTGCTCCTCGCTGTCGCTTCTCGTTTCCTCGCAGCCCGGCTGACGTGCCAGTTGGTGATAAGGGACTTGGACGGGAGCGGAGCTGGCCGGGGCACGGGGATGCTCCAGAGCCAAAGTCACCCGGCAATTCCTTCCCTTTCCTTGGCTGAACGTCCTTGAGGGGGGGGGCACACACTGATTTTTCCATAATTCTTTTTCCTGGGGTTGTCATTCCCCAGGGTACGTAAAATCAGGCATTTTGCAGGATGCTGGGGAGGTGGCGAAGCACAGAGGCTGCTGCTGGTGCCGCATCTTCATCCTCCTCCTCCTCCTCCAGACTTCCCTGAAGCCTGGGGTGGTTGAGGCTCCCTCCTCCGGGGGAAGTCGCCTGCATCCTGGTCCAGCGTCGTTCCCTCCGGCGCGTTCTGCGTTTTCCTGCTGCCCTCTCCCCCTTTTCGGGTTGGAAATCTGCTCCGGCATCAGCCCGGATCGTGGGATGGGGAGCATTGCTTGGAAGAGCAGGACCTGCAGCCATGGCGGGGCGGGGGGGCTCCTGGTGGAGTGGGGGGCCCGGAGGGTGGCGGGGACATGGGACGATGATGAGTGTGGGGGTTTTTTGGGTTTTTTTTTCTTGCCGTGTGAAGTTCTTTGCTCCTTTGAAAATTCTCTGCTGTGAAGGACTTGAATGTAAATCTTTGTACGGAAAGACCCGGGGACCAAAAGGTTCCCTGCCCCTCTGCATGGTCTGGTTTCCCCCTGGGAAAGCGGGGGGGCGAGGAGGAACGGGAAGGAAAGCTCTTTCCTAAAAGACTTTTGCAGTGATCCTGGAAATGGGAATCTTTGGCTTGGAGCCTCGCTCCGGGATTGTTTTCCTTTCACGTCATCTTGTCAAAAAGCAGAAGATGGGGAACACACATTTGGGGTTTTTTGTCTAAAAAAGCAAATTCAAACCCAGCAGCTGACTTCGTGTGGCTGGAAACGGCGTTTTTCCCAAACCCTGAGCGGCCGATGGCTGCGAGCCGCGCGGCGTTGGCTCCCCCCCCCCCGCTCCGGAGCTCGTCCCCATCCCCTCCCTGCCCGCAGCCCCGCGCCGTGGCTGGGGTTATGATCCAACCTCACGCCTTGCAGCGCCCAGGAAGGGATTTTCCCTCTCTGTGCACAACCGGAGCGATGCTCCCGGGAGCCGCCGGCAGGCGAACGGACCCCGGCAGGGAGGTGTGGGTCTCAAAGGCAATGAAGTTACGACTAATTTTATGAATTTAGTGGCCGGGGAGAGGGAAGAGACCAAGGCATCAGCTGTCTACATTGATGCTATATTAGACCCCGAATACAGAATCCCAAAATCCCAGGATGACCAGGGTTGGAAGGGACCCCTGGGAGCTCCCCCAGTGCCACCCCCCTGCCCAAGCAGGCTCACCCAGAGCAGGGGGCACAGGACAGCGGCCAGGCGGGGGTTGAAGATCTCCAGAGAAGGAGACTCCACAGCCCCCCCTCGGCAGCCTGGGCCAGGGCTCGGGCACCCTCACAGTCAAGAAGTTCTTCCTCCGTTCAACTGGAACCTCTTCTGCTTCAGGTTGTGCCCATGGCCCCTTGGCCTGGCTCTGGGCACCACTGGGAAGAGTCTGGCTCCGTCCTTGAGACCCCCACCCTTGAGATATTTGTAGGTGGTGATGAGATCCCCTCTCAGCCTTCTCTTCTCCAGGCTCAACAAGCCCAGCTCCCTCAGCCTTTCTCCTAGGGGAGATGCTCCAGTCCCCCCATCATCCTTGTTGCCCTCCTCTGGCTCTCTCCAGGAGTTCCTCATCTTTCTTGAACTGGGGAGCCCAGAACTGGACCCAGTGCTCCAGCTGGGGTCTCACTGGGGCAGAGCAGAGGGGGAGGAGAACCTCCCTCGCCCTGCTGGCCACGCTTCTCTTGATGCACCCCAGGATGCCCTTGGCCTTCTTGGCCACCAGGGCACCCTGCTGGCTCATGGCCACCTTGTCATCCCCCAGGACTCCCAGGTCCCTCTGGGCAGAGCTGCTTCCCCCCCCAGCCTGGCTGGTGCATGGGGTTCCACCTCCCCAGGGGCAGCACCCAACACTTGCCCGTGTTGAACTCCATCAGGTTCCTCTCCGCCCAACTCTCCAGCCTGCCCAGGTCCCGCTGGACGGCAGCGCAGCCTCCGATGGATCGGCCACTCCTCCCAGTTTGGTGTCACCAGCGAACTTGCTGAGGGTCCGCTCTGTCCCCTTGGCCAGGTCACTGATGAATAACACATCATATATTAGCCCCACGGCGGAGAAAGATGGTGGGAGATGCGGGGGGGGGTGTGCTGTGAGCTGCTCGGGTGGGGTTTTCTGGATCTGGGTGAACCCAGCTGCAGTCGCCCCGTTGCTCCGCTTCCCTCGATAGAGTCAGCGTGGGAACAACCCCCGGGAACGATTTGATGCTGACTTCGAAACGGCAAAATGCCACGGGCTGGCAGCGCCTGCCCATTGCCCTTCCCTCTGCTTCGTTTGGGTGGGAAATATGGGGCAGAGCTGGGGGGGGGCGCTGGGAAGCTGCTTAAAACCTCCGGGGCCGCTCCATTGCTGCCGATTTTGGAAAGGAGAAGGATGCTGTTGCTCGGCTGGAACGTCTTGAAAATTCAGTTGTCCGGTGCCCTTCTTCGAGGGTCCCGCCTGGTGGGGGTTGCTCATGTCCATCCCATCCCCCCCAGACTCCTGAACCCGCCTTTGGCAGAGGAGAAGAGTTTCCAGGGATGCCAGGGATCAACTTCACATTCCAGGGATGGGGGGGGGCAGAGGCAAGGGATCCCATTCCCACCCCAGCTCCGAGAACGGCGGCGAGGTGGGCACAGCCCTGTATTAGACACTGGAGAGTCTCCCCGGCTGGCACCCAGAGGAAACCTGGCTTCATCCCTTCCGCTGCTCATGGAACGACTTTTTCCATTTGGCTTCTGAAAGAGAAGGAAGAAAACACTTTTTTTTTTTTTTTTTTTTTATAAGGAAGGTCTCAACTTTCCGTCTTTCAGCTGCGGTGGTGAAACAAAAGGATCGGGAAACAAAAATCCTCAAAAAAGCACTTTCCAAAAAAAAAAAAAAACAACTAAAAAAAGGCAAAGCAGTTCCTTCCCCACCGCTTCTTTTTTTGGCCTATTCTAAAACCAAGCAAGGCCGCGTACAAAAATAGGAAAATAATAGGGAAAAATCCTCGGGAACCTGCGGAAAAAACCCTGGGAACCTCCTGTTGATGCCAACGCCCTGGATTCCTGCTCCCCCTCTCTCTAAAAAGACAATAAATAACCCAAATTAGGGGTAGCAGGAATTATTATTAGGTAATTAGGTAATAATTATTAAGTGGCAGGAATTATTGGTAACACCACACCAGGGTTCGGATGCAGTCAGGAGGGAGCCAGATCCTTCCCTGGCAGAGCTGGATGCGGACGAGGACTTTTCCCCCTCTTGCGGATTCAATCCAAGTACCGAGTGTTCAAATTACGACCGGGAAGGATTAATTTGAATTGAAAATATCATACAAAAAAAAAAAAAAAAAAGCATCAGCTGGATGGAAAACCAGCCCGGGGGATGGGGTTTGGTGCTTGACCGCCGCAAATGTCCGGCCGGCAGAACCTGCGGGAAGAGGCGGCGCGGCGTGGGGTGCGGTGCCGATGCCGAGCGAACCCCACCCGGGGCATTCCCAGCCCTTCTGGAGATGGCACTGGGATTTATCCTGCTCCAGCAAAAATTCTCTGGACAAGCTCCGTGTTTCCTGGAGCCCGCAGGTAGATGGAAGAGCCCCTCCAGGAGGCGTTTTGGCCTCAAAATCTCTGTTTTTTGTTGTTTATTATTCTTTAGGGAGACGGAGGAGAATTGTCAAGGCTCTTTTTTATTTTTATTTTTTTTTATTTCCCCCCCCCCCCGCTGAATTTGGCAGGAAAAGAGACGAAGACTTCCAGGAAATTCTGCAGCTTTGACTTCTAAAAAACAAAAACAAAAAAGAATTGGCAAGGGATGGCTCCGTCATAACACCCAATTGCTTCTGGTATTTTGCAAATAGAGTGATTAAATGTGCGTGTGTAACGCCATCTGCAAATTGCCCAAAAAGAGGAACTTTTAGGGTTTTCCCTGTCCCTGAAAGTGTGATTCCCAGGCTCCCGTTAACGACGGAGACACCGCCTTGAAGCCTTTGCTTTTGGGGAATGCCCCCCCCCCCCCCAGGTTTTGCCTGGGCGCAAGCTGCTTTTTGCTCCTTATTTTGGGGGTTTGTTTTCCGGCGTGTAAGGAGGTTTTCCCTATTTTTAGCGGAAGAGCAGATATCGTGAAGGTTTATTTCCCCTCCTGGTCCTTGTAGTAATTGTAGGTGACGAAAGCGCCTGAGCTGGGACGGGGCCAAGCTCAGCTCTGGCGTAAACAGATCCCTTGGAAGCCAAGAAATTTCGCTCCGTCCATCCCCACGTTGTCATTCCTTAATTAAAGGCACCTCCATGTGGAAACCCGAGGGCCAGATCCCGACTCTTGAACCCCATGGAGGTCAACGCCACCACCGGGCGACGACGTTAATTTGCGCAAGGGCGAGTCTTCGTCTTCATGCGCCAGGGGACGTTTCGGGGCGGGCGACGGGGGGGTGGGGGGGGGGGATGGCATTTTAGGGACATGGTTTAGTGGTGGGATGGCAGGGTTAGGTTAAAGGTTGGACTCAATGATCTTAAAGGGCTTTTCCAACCAAAGTCGTTCTATGATTCTATGATTGATTCTATGATTCTATGGGATGTGCCCATCTCAGGCGGGTTCCCTTCTTCCCCAACCCCACTCCCAGATCTCAAACTGTCCCCGATTGTGTTTTCAGACGTTAAGAAAGAAAGGTTTTAACGGCTGTGACAGCCCGGAGCCCGACGGCGATGACTCGATAGACCAGAGCCCCTTGATGGAGGATAAATACCGTAAAGGCAGCGAGGATCTGGATATCCTGTTCAAGCGATACGGTGTAAGTACCTGCCCCTTGGCTGGAAAACCTTCATTATCTGTTCTTTTTTGTTCTGTTTTCTGTTCGATTTCCCTCCAACCTCATCCCCTCGTCCCTCCCCAACACCCCCTCCCTATGTCCCGTGTCCCCCCCCCCCCAAAAACGTAACAGGCGCTGAACAAGAAGCACAGGGAGTGCGAGAGCCCGGAAGGGGATGAAGTGTTTGCGTTGACCCCGCAGACGGAGGAGAAATATAAAAAGATTGATGAGGAGTTTGATAAAATGATGCAGAGTTACCGGCTCGCAGTGAGTAGCTGGTGGTCTGCAGCCCCCCCACCCCCCACCCCTCTTTCCCCTCCCCAGATGCCTCCAGGTGATGGCGGGGAGGGGGGGGGGGGAGCGTTGGATTTTGCATGGCTTTGCTTCGGAGCCGTGCCGTGCCTTGGGAGCCGATGCGTGCAGCCCCCCAGCCCCGAATGCACCCCCCCCCCCGGTCTGATGGGTGAGATGCACGAGGGGCCTTGAGGCTCCCTCCTGTTTCCCACCTGGAAAAGCGGGAACAACCTTTGGCAAAACCATTCCCGTTAGCTCTGGCATTCCTGAGCCTCCTTGGCTCCGGCCGGGCAGCGCAGGAGGAGTTGTGTTTGCAATTGCTGCTCTCCCCTCCTTTGCTGCAAATACTGGATTGGGGCCTCCTTTTTCCCCCTTTTTTTCCCCCCAAAAAGGGCTTTTTTCCCTGGGTTAAGACCCCAGCAGTGGCGCGCGCCGGTGGCGAGTGCCGGCCCCTCGCATCCCTGCAGGACTCAGCCCGCTTTGGGCTATTCCGCATTAATTCCCCCCAAATCCAGCGAGCCCTCGGGGCAGCTGGTGGCGGTGGCAGAAATCCAGGGTGGCTTTAGCCTGTGATCCCAGAGCCATCACCGGGGTGGCATCAGGACAGCGCTGAAAGGGATTTGTGTCAGGAGACGGGAGGAGGAGGAGGAGGAGGAGGAAGGGGGGGGGGACATGTTTCAAATTAGTCGTTAGTTCAAGGGAGCAGAGGCGATGGATGCAGGCAAGGCTGCTTCAGAGGGATTAGCCCCAAGTCGCCAGAATTAATGCTGCCAGGAGCAGAAAGGAGCCTCATGTTCAAGGGCTGGATGCAGCCCTGCAAAAATTATACACTACCCCCACCCCCCCCCCCCAAATAATCCGTCTTGTGTTTCGCAAGCCCCCCCCCCAAGTGAAAATTCCGGCTTTTCTTGAGCATTGGGTCTTGGGAAATCCACGGCTTTTCATTTTGCCGACTCAGCAGGTGAGCGCCGCCTCGCTCCGGCAGCCTCCCAAGGACCCCAAAATCTGCACACACCCCCCTCCATCCCTGCACCCCCCATTCCCTGCACCCCAGGGGTGGCTGCCCCAAGCCCTGGGTGAGCTGGGGAGGGGAAGCAGAACAGGGGTGCAGGCGGTGCCAGCAAGCCCAGCCCTCGGGGGTGAGTTTTTAGTGCAGGATTAGCTCCTGCCAGGCTTGGCTCTGCCTCCTCTGCCTGCAGGTTTCTCCCTGGTTTCACTGCCGGGGGCCAGGTTTCCACCCCACCAAGGGCTCACGCGGGGTGGGGGTCCGGCCCCGGCTGGACGTGCACCCCACCGGTGCCTCCACAAGACCTGCCGGCGGTGCAAAATAGGTTAAAAAGCCAGCAGAGCTTTCTCCTTGGGGTAAAACGGGTTAAAAAGCCAGCAGAAATTTATCCTTGGGGTAAAATGGGTTAAAAAGCCAGCAGAAATTTATCCTCGGTGTAAAAAGCCAGCAGAGCTTTCTCCTTGGGGTAAAACGGGTTAAAAATCCAGCAGAAATTTATCCTTGGGGTAAAATGGGTTAAAAAGCCAGCAGAAATTTATCCTTGGTGCAAAACAGGTTAAAAAGCCAGCAGAGCTTTCTCCTTGGGGTAAAACAAGTTAAAAAGCCAGCAGAGCTTTATACTTGGGGTAAAATGGGTTAAAAAGCCAGCAGAAATTTATCCTTGGTGCAAAACGACCTGGGGAAGCAGGGACCGCTTTGCGTCCGTCTTTCCCCGCGGCCGAGGGAGGGCTCCAGGCAGGCTCCCATCGCCGGAGGCCGCATCCAGTCGTGCCATAAGGGACCAGAGTCCGTGCCCTAAAGCCATTTGGTGGCCTTCAGGTGCTGGGGCACTTCGTGGTCAGGGCGTAGCATCTGGCTCCCCCACTAAACCTCCCTGCGCGGCGAGGGATGGAGTGATGCAGGTGGATGTGGTTGAAGAAGATGCTTTTATTTTTAACCCGCTGGGTTGGTTTTGTGTGTGATGAGAACTAACCGGGCTCAGCGGCTGGGGAAGCTTTAACAACGGCCTTGTTGGCTAAAGGGAGGCCTCGGTGTGGCTTTGGCGTTTGGTGTTGGCTTTTCATGGAAAGAGGAATCGTTGAGGGTTGGCTGATGCGTGCATCTTCTTCCCCCCGGGTTTTGGGAAGCCGCCTTCCCCTGGTTGTGTCCTTCCTGGGGTTGGGGTGGGGGGGACCTGGGACTGCTTAGCTGGTGGCCACGCTCGTTTGGAGGTGCAATGGGATAGATACCCCAGTGGAGCGTGGAGGGGGGGAGCCCCGGGGCCCCCCGGCCCCCGGCACAAGGAGGACATGGAGCTGTTGGAGCGGGGCCAGAGGAGGGCTACTAAAATGCTCCGGGGCTACTAAAATGCTGCGAGGGCTGGAGCCCCTCTGCTAGGAGGCCAGGCTGGGAGAGTTGGGGGTGTTCAGCCTGGAGCAGAGGAGGCTGCGGGCAGAGCTGAGTGCGGCCGGTCAGGGCTTCAAGGGGGCCCAGAGGAAAGGGGGGGACAAGCTTTTTAGCAGGGCCAGCTGGGACAGGACAAGGGGGGATGGCTTTAAACTGAAGCAGGGTGGGTTTAGACTGGATCTAATGCAGAAATTCTTTCCAGTGAGGGTGGTGAAACCCTGGCAGGGGTTGCCCCGAGAGGGGGTGGAGGCCCCATCCCTGGGACCATTCCAGGCCAGGTTGGCCGGGGCTGTGAGCAACCTGATGTGGTTCAAGGTGTCCCTGCTCCTGCAGGGGGGTTGGGCTGGGTGACCTCTAGGGGTCCCTTCCCACCCAAACCATTCTATGACTCTATGAGATATGGATTAAAAGCCCAAACTCTGCTCTCCGGTCGGTGCATCCACCTCCCGGCTTTATCACAGCATCGCTTTAAGATGCGACGCTTTTCCTTTCCTTTCCCGGGAACGTCCCCGCACGCAGCCGCGTTGGCAGTGATTTATTACACAACGCCGCTTCGGTGCTCACGCGGCGCCCAAGGAACCTGCCCCCTCCCTGGTTTCGCAGCCGCGCAGAACAAGCTCCCGGGGGCCGAGCAGAGGGGGGGGGGGGGCTCGGCGTTCCAGCTCTCCCCGGCAGCGTGCAAAGGTCTGGGCAATGCCAAGCCCGGTCCCTTTGGGTGGCCTCGGGGCTGGTGGCCCTCGGAGCGGTGCCGCAGCGCAGGCTCAGAGCCGGTGTCCTAGCTTGGCTGCAGCCGTGGGATATCTCCGAAGGACGGGATGCCCTTGGGAGGCCGGTGGGGAGGGTTTCCAGCAGCGAGGCGTGGGTGAGCCCCATCCCACTCCTTCCTCCCCATCCTCCCCTCTTCCCCAAAAGAAAATCACCCACGGATGAGCAGATTTCTGCCCTGCAGCCCCCACCCAGCTCTGATGAGGAGGCGGGGGGGGGGGATGCTCGGCTTCCTCCGGCCCCGTGAGGGTCCCATCCGGCGCTGGGCTGCTCTGCCTCTTCAGCCCTGAACAAATTAAAGCTGGACTTTAGCAAAGCCCCTGCTAAAGCCTCTAAGCAGGTGCCTGCTCCTGTTAACGAAGAGCAAATCAGTGACATAAGACAGACGGCCAGGATAATCGCGGCCAGTCCTGCTCCAGCGGGGACGCTGGTAGGTGAAGCGGGTCCTCGACCTGCGGCCAAGGATAGGGCTTTAGCGATGCTCCTGCTTCCCTGGGCTCAGCTCCTCCTCCTTCCCAGAACCTCCCAGAGGTGCCAGGATGGATCCCGGGGTGTCACCCGGGGGCTGCGCGGAGCAAAACGAGCCTTTCCCAGGTGCTTGGCCGCCGGTGGCAGTGCCAGCCCCAAACGGGTGATCCGCTGCTACCTCCTTGGGAGGGCTCTTCCCATCCCTCCGGAGCGGCTTCCTAAAATCCCTGTGGGCTTCTTGGCCTCTGCGGTGGGTTGAAGGGCAGCGCCGTGCTGGCAGGGGCAGACCACCATGCCCGCCTTGCTGCTTCGGGGTGGTACCAGCCACCCCTCCGCGGGCTGCCCCGAAAACGCTGCTGGTAAATAAATACAGCCCGAAAACGAGAGCAAAGCAACCGGTTGCAAAGCTTTGATGGGGCTGAGCGGCCAGCCTGTTGCTCTTCCCAGTTTTCCCTGGGGGGGGGTCCGGGCTCTGGTGAATCCCTTTGAGATGCCAGCAGGGTGCAAGCACAGCAGGGAGATGGGGGCTTGGGAGGCCCTCGACTTCGCCCCCCCCCCAACTTTTGCAGCCATGGGGTGGTGGTGCTGCTGCGGTGCAGGATCAGGCCCGCTCTTGCTCAGAGCCTGCCAAGGGAGGAACCTTCCCCCCACCCCTGGCTCCTCACCCGACGGCGCTTGCTCCCCTTCACCCCCTGCTCTCTGTTCAGTCCGCAGTGCCCGCGCCGAATTTCGCCATGCCCGTGACGGTGCCCGTGACCAACCAAACCACGCTGCAGTTCAGCAACCCGGGCAGCTCGCTGGTGACCCAGTCACTGGTGACCTCCTCGCTGACCGACCCCCGGCTCCTCTCGCCCCAGCAGCCGGCGCTGCAGAGGAACACCGTGTCCCCGGGGTGCCGCGGCCGGCCGCGCAGGTGAGCCGCGCCGTCACCCTTCGCACCCCCTCCTCATCCTCCCCGCGAGAGCCTTGCTGGGTGTGAGGCACCGGGGGTGTCCCGGGAGGCAGGGGACATCCCTGCAGCCTCCGTCCCCTGCCCAGGGGCAGGACGTGTCCCTGCATTTGTGGGTGTCCCCTGCATCCATGGCTGTCCCTGCCAGGTGTTCCCTGATCCCCCTGCCGGGGGCAGGACTTCCCTGCATCCATGGGTGTCCCCTGCATCCATGGCTGTCCCTTGCCTGGGGGCAGGATGTGTCCCTGTATCCATGAGTGTCCCCTGCCTGGGGGCAGGAGTCTCCCTGCATCAGGACATGTCCCTGCATCTGTGGATGTCCCCTGCCTGGGGGCAGGATGTGTCCCTGCATCCATGGGTGTCCCCTGCCTGGGGGCAGGATGTCTCCCTGCATCAGGACATGTCCCTGCATCTGTGGATGTCCCCTGCCTGGGGGCAGAATGTGTCCCTCATCCTTGGGGAGGAGCAGCCTGGAAGGGTTGTCACCCATGGGTGCTTGCTCTTGCCCTCCTGTCGGAGGTCGATGCTCCCGGTTTGTGCCTTGGTCCCCTCGCGCCTTACCAAGGTCTTTTTGGGAGCCAGATCCCTGCCAGGATCTGTTTGGAGGTTGGGCAGCGCAAGGAGATGAGTCACCCGGCGCCGTTCCCAGGCTCGGGGGTGGCTGCCGGCATCCCGCTCGCCGGTGGCACTCCGGTGACAGGGGACTGCTGCCTAAAAAGGGCTTTTCTGAGTCGGGCCGTGCTGGTTGCCGTTGGGCGCCCAGCGATTACTCACGCGGATCTGCTGACGGATCGGAGGGAGCGGTCGTTTCCGCGGGGACCGGCGATGGGTGGTGGGGGCAGGGTGGGGGGGGAGGGCCCGTGTCACCCGTTCCCCTGCCGCGGCGGGGTGGGATGACAACGATGGGGACGTGTGACCCACAGCCCGGCTCTCCCGCCGTGCCATCGTAAATAATAAAAGCGTGCAGAAAGCCCCCCCTCCCCCCCCACCCCCGTGCTATTTCGGTTGTCACAGATGGTCTGTAAAAAATCACATGGGCTGCAAAATGGCAGAGCCGGTGACCGTGACCGTGCTTGGCCGCAGCCCCCCGGGGCTGTGAGAGCTTCAGGGGGGTGGGGGGGGGCTTTGCAAAGGGGCTGGAGGGCGGGGGAAAGGGCTGGGAGGTGCCTCCAGAAGCAGGTTGGGTGGCAGAAAGGTGCTTGGGCTGGGGTGCCGTAGGAGCCGTGGTTTGAAGCCAGCCTGTCTGCTCTCTCCGGGTGGTCTCGGGGATAACTGGAAGTGCTCGGATACCGGGCTGAGCCCCCCAGACCTCATCCAGGGAGGGGGGGGGGCGGTCCTCGTGCTCTCGGGCTGCTCCCATAGAGCAACACCTCACCCGGAGCTCCGGCTGCAGGGATCCCCCCTGCCCTCTCGCAGGCCCCTCTGCTGGAAACCAAAAAAAAAAAAAAACCAAACCCAAAAAACCCCCAAGCGGCTTCGCTGGGAGGCAGGGACCCACTGGAACCTCGCCATTCCCAGCTCGCTCGCTCGCCGTCCATCCAAAGGGGGCTAATTCCGCGATTGCGAGCACAGAGGTGTTCCAAACCCGGCCAGCTGCGTCTCATTCACTCGCTGCCTGGGACACGGAAGAAATCACGTTTAGAGGAGCCAGGCCCTTGTGTGTTAGAAGAATTTTATTTTTTTTTTTTTCCTTAAAATTGGGGTGGTTTTCGGTTTTTTTTTAGCAATGCACTCGAGCCGAGCGCCGCGGCGTTGTTCCCAAAGCGTAGCAGGGCGTGGGGTCGGTATCTCGGCGCTGGCCGATGCCGTCTGCTGGGGGACGGTGTGGGAGAGGGGGGTTTAGGGGCTGGGAACAGGGTTGGTGTCACTCACCAAAAGGGGGGAGCCCACTTTGGCTGGGGGCCAAGTCCCGCAGCAGGGCACGGCCCCCAAATCCCATTGGGGGTCTCTCCGCCGGGATTTTGCATCCCCATCCCTTGAAGGGAGGATGCTGCGGTGCCGCGGCTGCCACATTTTAGGGGGACGGGGGGGTGTCACCTTGTGTTTTTTCAAGCTCTAAAATATTTTTGGGACCACAGCCAGCCCCGATCATGCTCCCTCGTGGGGAGGGGAGCAAATGCGCGGCTGCGGCTTGGCTCTCAGCACCCCTCCCACTTTCAGGGACTCACTGCAAGCCCAGACCTGAGAGCTGGGGATGGGGGGGGGGGCTGGAAAAAAGGATTTCTGTCTCAGGTTTCCCCATCTGGGGTGAGCGAGAAGGGTTGGGCAGTGGTTAGAGGTGGGATTCGGGATCGGAGGCTCCGCGTTCCCCTGCCCAGGGCTCCGGGGTGGCTGCGGTGGCAGCTCCGGAGCCTCTGTGCTGGCTGTTGGCCGAAATCACGGCTTTCACAAATAATTAAAAAAAAAAAAAAAAAAAAAAAAGATCTTCATGCAGGCGAGGCAAAACATTCAGTTTATTGGGGATAAAAAGGCCTCTGGTAGGTTTTTTTTTTTTTTCCCGGCACGGCAGGGAGCGCCGGCGTTTTCCAAGCGTTGGGCCGGCGGGAGCCCGAAGCGTAGCAGCGTCCTGGCAGCGGCCGGGGATGGTTTGGTGTTTCACGTCTCGCTGCTGTGTGTCGTCCCCCCCTCCCCAGCCAAAAAAAAGGGTTGGGGGGGAGCTTGGAAGAAAATAGCCGCAGTGTTTTCCTAAGCTGCCTCCTCCGGAGCGGGCTCCTGCGCTGCCTGGCTCCTGCCCAAAGGAAACGGATCCGCCTGGATAATGTTTCCCAACCTGATCACCAGGAATGCTGCTCATTTGGCCCAGGACTTTCTCCCCGGGAAGGCAACGCTGCTCATTTTCCTCTGCCCTTCCTCCCTCGTGCTCCTTCTCTTCCTCCCCCCCCCCCCCTCCACTGAAAAAAGGAGGGATGCTCACCCTCTTCCCGAGCGGACCGTGACCCCGTGTCTCTGATTGCTTTGCAGGGGCGATGCTTGGGGGAGACCTGAACAACACCAACGGAGCCTGCCCGAGCCCCGTGGGTAAGTGAGGAGCCCTCGCCTTTCGGCAAGTGGCGTGGGCGCCGGGACCTGCGCCCCAGGCTCCGATTGCCCCTCCCTGCCTCAGTTTCCCCCCTCGTCGGAATTTGCTCTGTGCCGTTGGGCTCCGATTGCCCCTCCCTGCCTCAGTTTCCCCCTTCCCATAGGATTTTGCTCTGCGCCGTTGGTCTCCGATTGCCCTTCCCTGCCTCAGTTTCCCCCCTCGTCGGAATTTGCTCTGCGCCATTGGGCTCCAATTGCCCCTCCCTGCCTCAGTTTCCCCCCCCCTTTTTTGCCCTGGCTCCAATTGCCCCTCCCCCTCAGTTTCCCCCCGCGGATTTTGCCGCGCCGTCAGGTGATGGAGAAGCTCTAGGGAAGATTTGGCTGCTGGGAGGAGGTTGGGACCTGGAGCTCCAGGCTGGCCCCTTTGCTGGTTGCTGTTGGTTTTAGTGGCGACCCCGAAAACCGAGGCAGGAGCGGGGCGCGTGTCCTGGGGGCCAGCATCTGCCCTGGGTCTTTGGGGACAACTGAGGGGCGGCGGCGGTGGCCACTGAGGACCACGGGTTGGGTTCAGCTCCCCGTGCCCTCGCTGAGTAATAACGCCCGATTCCTCCTTGCACTTGGGCCTTATAAAGGGACTTTACTTCGAGGAAAGAAAAAAAGCTCATTAAGGTCCCTTTTTGGCGCTAACGAGGCTTAGACCTTGTGGCTTCGCTCCCCAGCTAGAAAATGTGCTAATAATACCTCCGTCCCCAGGGCCGGCCGCCGGCGGCAGTAGGGTGAGGTCTTTGGGTTAGGTACAACCCAAAAATCTCGCCATGCCTGGGCGAGGCGGAGCGGGGAAGGAAGCCTTGGACCGGGAGCCTGGCTCGTGCCCCCCATCCTCCCTGGGGGCGTTTTGCGGTGGGGCTGCAGCCGGCAGCGTGGAGGAGGGGTGCGGAATTTGGCGCTGGCCAAATTAAAACCCAACTGGTGCCCGGGTCCCACTGGTTGTGCAGATGGGGCTGGTCCAGACGAGGTTCTGCAGTGCCGTGGCTGCCCCATCCCCAATCCCCTGCACCGTGGCCGTTCCCAGGAATAACCTTGTCCTGGTGCCGGGCAGCAGCCACGCCAGCGCCGGGGGTATTTCTCCCTGCCGGGGCATTTTGTGGGGCTGGCATCTCCCCAGGTCATTTCGTGGGGCTGGCATCTCCCCGGGGCAGTTTGTGGGGCTGGCATCTCCCAGGGCATTTTGTGGGGCTGGCATCTCCCGGGGCAGTTTGTGGGGCTGGCATCTCCCCGGGGCATTTTGTGGGGCTGGCATCTCCCCAGGCATTTCGTGGGGCTGGCATCTCCCCGGGGCATTTTGTGGGGCTGGCATCTCCCTGGGGCAGTTTGTGGGGCTGGCATCTCCCCGGGCAGTTTGTGGGGCTGGCATCTCCCCGGGGCATTTTGTGGGGCTGGCATCTCCCCGGGCATTTTGTGGGCTGGCATCTCCCTGGGGCATTTTGTGGGGCTGGCATCTCCCCGGGGCATTTTGGGCTGGCATCTCCCTGGGCATTTTGTGGGGCTGGCATGTCCCTGGGCAGTTTGTGGGCTGGCATCTCCCCGGGCATTTTGTGGGGCTGGCATCTCACCGGGGCAGTTTTGGGGCTGGCATCTCCCGGTGCATTTCATGGGGCTGGAATCTCCCCGGGCAGTTTGTGGGCTGGCATCTCCCTGGGCATTTGTGGGGCTGGCATCTCCCGGGGCAGTTTTGGGGCTGGCATCTCCCTGGGCATTTTGTGGGGCTGGCATTCCCGGGGCATTTGTGGGCTGGCATCTCCCCGGGGCATTTTGTGGGCTGGCATCTCCCCAGGGCAGTTTGTGGGGCTGGCATCCCCTGGCATTTTGTGGGCTGGCATCTCCCCGGGGCATTTTGTGGGCTGGCATCTCCCTGGGCATTTTGTGGGTGGCATGTCCTGGGGCAGTTTGTGGGCTGGCATCTCCCGGGGCATTTTGGGGCTGGCATCTCACCGGGGCAGTTCTTGGGCTGGCATCTCCCGGTGCATTCATGGGCTGGCATCTCCCTGGGGCATTTTGTGGGCTGGCATCTCCCTGGGGCAGTTTGTGGGGCTGGCATGTCCCTGGGGCATTTGTGGGGCTGGCATCTCCCGGGGCAGTTTGTGGGGCTGGCATCTCCCTGGGCATTTTGTGGGCTGCATCTCACCGGGCATTCTTGGGGCTGCATCTCCCCGGGCATTTTGTGGGCTGCATCTCCCAGGGCAGTTTGTGGCTGGCATCTCCCTGGGGCATTTTGTGGGCTGCATCTCCCTGGGCATTTTTGGGGCTGGCATCTCCCGGGCATTTTGTGGGGCTGGCATCTCCGGGGCATTTTGTGGGGCTGGCATCTCCCCGGGGCAGTTTGTGGGGCTGGCATCTCCCCGGGGCATTTTGTGGGGCTGGCATCTCCCCGGGGCAGTTTGTGGGGCTGGCATCTCCCCCGGGCAGTAGGTGGGGCTGGCATCTCCCTGGGCATTTGTGGGGCTGGCATCTCCCCGGGGCATTTTGTGGGGCTGGCATCTCCCTGGGGCATTTTGTGGGGCTGGCATCTCCCGGGCATTTTGTGGGGCTGGCATCTCCCCGGGGCAGTTTGTGGGGCTGGCATCTCCCGGGGCATTTTGTGGGGCTGGCATCTCCCCGGGGCAGTTTGTGGGGCTGGCATCTCCCCGGGGCATTTTGGGGCTGGCATCTCCCCGGGGCATTTTGTGGGGCTGGCATCTCCCTGGGGCAGTTTTGTGGGGCTGGCATTCCCTGGGGCATTTTGTGGGGCTGGCATCTCCCCGGGCAGTTTGTGGGGCTGGCATCTCCCTGGGGCATTTGTGGGGCTGGCATCTCCCGGGGCATTTTGTGGGGCTGGCATCTCCCCGGGGCATTTTGTGGGGCTGGCATCTCCCTGGGGCATTTTGTGGGGCTGGCATCTCCCCGGGGCAGTTTGTGGGGCTGGCATCTCCCCGGTGGCATTTCATGGGGCTGGCATCTCCCTGGGGCATTTTGTGGGGCTGGCATCTCCCTGGGGCAGTTTGTGGGGCTGGCATCTCCCCGGGCAGTTTGTGGGGCTGGCATCTCCCCGGGGCAGTTTGTGGGGCTGGCATCTCCCTGGGGCATTTTGTGGGGCTGGCATCTCACCGGGGCATTTTGTGGGGCTGGCATCTCCCTGGGGCATTTTTGGGGCTGGCATCTCCCTGGGGCATTTTGTGGGGCTGGCATCTCACCGGGGCATTTTGTGGGGCTGGCATCTCCCTGGGGCATTTTGTGGGGCTGGCATCTCCCTGGGGCATTTTGTGGGGCTGGCATCTCCCCGGGGCATTTTGTGGGGCTGGCATCTCCCGGGGCATTTTGTGGGGCTGGCATCTCCCCGGCCATCTCCCGGGGCATTTGTGGGGCTGGCATCTCCCGGGGCATTTGTGGGGCTGGCATCTCCCTGGGGCATTTTGTGGGGCTGGCATCTCCCCCTTGCAGCGCCCCATACGGGGCTTCGCTGCTCCTTCGAAGGCGGAGGGAAGGGGCCGTCGTGCCGCAGCCCCCCGCCACCTTTGCGGCCCCTTTTTCCCACCCCCACCCCCACCCCAAAGGCCGCCCCCACGTCAGCTGTCGGGAGCAGCCGCGGCGGCGCGGAGCTTGGCAGGGCCCGTGAATGTCACCATTGACGTCACCGGAGCATTCCCCGCGTTCCTGCCGCCGCTCCAGGAACCGGGTGCGAGGAGCAGGGACAGCCCGGATGGTGCCAGCCCTGCACCCCCCACCGTTCCTGCACCCCCCACCGTCCCCGCACCCCTGCCACCCCCAGGGCTTCCCACGTCGGCTGCAGGAGGGGAGCAGGGCTTTGACTCTGGCACCATGCTTGCAGTTTTGGGGCCCGGGACACTCTTCCTCCTCCTCCTCCTCCTCTTCCTCCTCCCTTGCCATCTCCGCCACGGGGAGCGATCACCGGCTGCCCTGAGTCATCGGCCCCGGGTGCCTCCGGCCTGATCCGGCTAGTGTCCCCGTGTCCTGTTTTCCCACCATGGCGTGCACCATCCTTGGGACCTCCGAGGCTGGGAAGCGCCTTGCCCCCCCCCGCGGGGGGATGCTGGCAAAGCCGGGGATGGCCAGGGCACGGGGGGCTGCCAGGATCCAATTTGCACCTTTTTTGGGGTCAGGGTTAGCCCGAAATCCTAGCGGGAGCGTAGCCCTTCTCTGTCCAGCTCGCAGCAGTGGCCGGATCCCAGTTTGGGGGGGACTTTGATGGCAGTGCCCATGCCCCCTGCCAGGGAAGCCCCTTTGGGGGTCTCCAGCACCGGGGCCACCGTGATCCACGCCCCAAGTGACGCGTGCGGTAACGTAGCGATGGGACAAGGGGAAACGGCCTCAAGTTGTGCCAGGGCAGGGTGAGGTTGGCCCTGGGGAACAATTCCTTCCCCAAAGGGCTGTCAGGGGCTGGAAGGGGCTGCCCAGGGAAGGGGTCGAGTCCCCATCCCTGGGGGGATTTAACAGCCGGGCAGAGGCGGTGCTGAGGGCCAGGGTTTGGGGGTAGGATGGCAGGGGTAGGGGAACGGTTGGGGATCTTAAAAGGCTTTCCCAACCCAAACGATTCCGTGACTCGATGAGAATATCGAGGGGTTTCATGTTGCTTTTGGCTTTGCCTCCGTCAGGTTTTGTGCGGCCACAGGCGCTGCAGGTAGCGAAGGTCACCCAGGGAATTTTATGTTATTCAATAGAAAAACCAGCGGCCTTGCAAGCGAAACGCACGCGGTTCCTGGAGCGGGGAGGTACCCAGGCCCCGATGCACTGGGCATCTGCCTTACACACGGCTGCTCACGGGGATTTGGGATGGGACGGGGCGGGGGGGCACCTCAGTGGGGCCAGGAAAGAATAGAATCATAGAATCACTTTGGTTGGAAAAGCCCTTTAAGATCACCGAGTCCAACCTTAACCAACCCTGCCATCCCACCACTAAACCCTGGCCCTCAGCACCTCATCTGCCCTTCTTTTAAATCCCCCCAGGGATGGGGACTCGACCACCTCCCTGGGCAGCCCATTCCAGAGCCTGAAAGCCCTTTCCATGAAGAAGTTTTTCCTGATGTCCAACCTAAACCTGCCCTGGCGCAACTTCAAACCATTCCCCCTCGTCCCATCATCCATTACCAGCGGGATAGCCGGTCCCCCCCGGGCAGGGACAGGGGTGGCATCGGTGGGACCAGGAGCGCGTGGCCGAGCCAGTGCCGAGTGCTGCCCCTGGGGAGGTCGAACCCCATGCACCAGTCCAGGCTGCGGGCTGACCTGCTGGGAAGCAGCTCTGCCCAGAGGGACCTGGGGGTCCCGGGGGACGACAAGGTGGCCATGAGCCAGCAGGGTGCCCTGGTGGCCAAGAAGGCCAAGGGCATCCTGGGGTGCATCAAGAGGAGCGTGGCCAGCAAGGCGAGGGAGGTTCTCCTCCCCCTCTGCTCTGCCCCAGTGAGACCCCACCTGGGGCACTGGGTCCAGTTCTGGGCTCCCCAGTTCAAGAAAGATGAGGAACTGCTGGAGAGAGTCCAGAGGAGGGCAACAAGGATGATGGGGGCACTGGAGCATCTCCCCTAGGAGGAAAGGCTGAGGGAGCTGGGCTTGTTGAGCCTGGAGAAGAGAAGGCTGAGAGGGGATCTCATCACCACCTACAAATATCTCAAGGGTGGGGGTCACGAGGAGGGAGCCAGACTCTTCCCAGTGGTGCCCAGCGCCAGGCCAAGGGGCAATGGGTACAAACTGAAGCAGAAGAGGTTCCAGTTGAACGGGAGGAAGAACTTCTTGACTGTGAGGGTGATGGAGCCCTGGCCCAGGCTGCCCAGGGGGGCTGTGGAGTCTCCTTCTCTGGAGATCTTCAACCCCCGCCTGGCCGCTGTCCTGTGCCCCCTGCTCTGGGTGAGCCTGCTTGGGCAGGGGGGTGGCACTGGGGGAGCTCCTGAGGTCCCTTCCCACCCTTCCCATTCTGGGATTCTGGGATTCTGTGGCCGTCCCCCCATGCCCAGTTTACCCCATCACCCACGTGTCCGGCCCTGGGACAGCTCCGGGAGCGGTGGCAGCTGGCTCTTGGTCCCCCATGAGCCCGCGCCGGGGCTGGGGCGTCGCTGCCACCAGCCGCCTGCTGAAATGCAGATGTAGCGCAATGGTAGATGTGATTAATAATGCAATCAGCGACCTATTTTTCCCGGTCTAACGTGCAATGAATATGAGGGCTGAATCCTGGTGATTGCTAAACGCCTTTCTATCTTTGGGGCCTATTCATAAAAAAAAAAAAAAACCCTCATCAGAACAGTAATCTGATCCAATTTATTCCTTTCCTGATGTTCATCAAATCTTTTCCTTTTTAAATCCTTTTCTTCCTTTCCTTTCTTCTTCCCCCCCCCCCCCCCCCCCCCTCTTTGCACATAAAATCCTTAAGTGGGGCAGCAGGAGGAGGAGGAGGAGGAGGGAACCTCAGATCTTCAAAGGGGCAGTGGGATCAGTGAATCGAGTCCTTGCGCTGCCACAGCCCCTTTTCGCTGCTCCAGTACCATAAAGAGACCTTAAAAGTGAACAAACCAGTAATTATCCCCCCCTTGCTAAGGCCCCAGTGCCCTGCCAGGGCAGCGTAAAGAGGCCGTGCTGCAAATCAGGCCTCTGGTAATATCGATCGGTCGTTATTGCGGTAACGATCGTGGGTTCCTGCAGGTTGAGGAGCTGCCCCGGGCGCTGGGAGCTTGGGGCCGGCCGCTGCCCGGGTCAGGTTTGCTTGGGCTTGGTGGGGAGGATGCACCCACTGCCAGCATCTGAGCGCTGCCGGCACTGCCGAGCCGGCTCGGGGCTGTGCTGCGCTGCCGCCAGGCGAGCAGGTCCCTGTTCGGGGGCTGGGGGTGAGCCTGCCTGGTGTGCAGGGGGGTTTTGGGGAGCCGGGGGGGGGGGGGATGTTCTGTCGAGGAGGAGCATCCATGGAGCCCTGCCACGGCGCCGCTCGCCATGCGTGCATTCACCACCGCCGTGCATTCACCACCACCGTGCATTCACCACCGCCGTGCATTCGCTGTCGCTGTGCATTCACCACCCCGTGCATTCACTACCGCCGTGCATTCACCACCGCCGTGCATTCACTAACACCGTGCATTCACCACCACCGTGCATTCAGCACCACCGTGCATTCACCACCGCCATGCATTCACCACCGCCGTGCATTCGCTGTCGCTGTGCATTCACCACCGCCGTGCATTCGCCACCACCGTGTGTTCACCACCACCGTGCATTCGCTGTCGCCGTGCATTCACCACTGTGCATTCAACACCCCCGTGCATTCACCACCGTGCATTCACCTGGCATTCACCACCATGCATTCACCACCGCCGTGCATTCACCACCACCGTGCATTCGCCGTTGCCGTGCATTCACCACCGTGCATTCACCACCGTGCATTGACCACCGCCGTGCATTGACCACCACCATGTGTTCACCACCGCTGTGCATTCGCTGTCGCCGTGTATTCACCACTGTGCATTCACCACCGCCGTGCATTCACCACCGTGCATTCACCACCGCTGTGCATTCACTGTCACCGTGCATTCACCACCGCCATGCATTCACCATGCGTTCACCGCCGCCGTGCATTCACCTCCTTCCTCTCTGTCCCCCATTTCCCTGCAGGCAACGGCTACGTGAGTGCCAGAGCCTCTCCAGGTCTCCTTCCCGTCTCCAACGGCAGCAGCTTGGGCAAGATCATCCCGGCCAAGTCCCCGCCGCCGCCCTCCCACGGCACGCAGCTCGCCGCCAACAGCCGCAAGCCGGATTTACGCGTGATCACCTCGCAGAGCGGGAAGGGGTTAATGCACCATTTGGTGAGTGCCCGGCAGAGTTCCACCGGGAGACCGGGATGGGAACTGGGGTGGGAACGTGCCCCCCCCCCCCCCCCCAGCCCAGCAAACTGGGGGCAGGGTGGACTTTGTGGTTGGAGCTGGCTGGGGCCGTGCCGGCGGGGGGATCCGGAGGCGGAAGGCTTGGCATTCCCGTTTGCCCCGTGTTGGATGCCAACATCCCGGTGCAAAGCTGGTGCTCGCGCGCAGCGTGTAACCCGTCCGCGCCGTGCGTGCCCCGGTGAGTGCCGAGGGTGCGGCGAGCGGCGGCGCGGCGGCGGCGAGTTCCCGGTGCCGGGGAGTTAACGGTGCCTCTCGGTTTTCTCTCTGTTCTCCCACGGGCAGACCGAGGACCACTTGGCTCTGGTGAGTTCCCCGCTGAGCGCGCGCGGTGGTGGGGTGGGACCTGGGGGGGGGGAGGGGCTGCTTGTCCCATTGGTCCCCCACACCCTGCCCTGGCTCGGCGAAGAAGGCACGGGCCCCCCCCCCCCCCCGCCATTGGGAATGTGGTGGGACACGGGTGCCAGCCCAAATGTCACATTCAGCCCTGCCACGGAAAAAAAAATTTAATCCCGAGAAAAAATTGAGGAATATCAGGTTCCCTATGGAAAAGAAGGAGCTGACGTGGGCTGTAAAGCGCCTGGTTATCCGCCGAGGCCAAAAAAGCTGGGCTGGTTCTCCCCCCTGCACCCCCAGGGGGGGACCCCCAGGTCCCTTTTGGGCAGCCTGGGCATCACACACACACACACACACACACACACACCCACACCCACCCTGCCCCGGGGACCTGCCCCGTGGGCTTCGCTGGAGCCACTGCGCTTTACAGCCCGGGAAGCCTTGGCCCGCTGCCACGCTGGGGCGTAAATCAGGCTCTTCCCATATTTAAGGATATTAGTTAAAGCCTGTGCAAATCCACTGGCTGCTGGTGCCTCCCCCCCCTCGCCCCCCCCACCCCCCCCCACCCCCAGCCTCCTCTGTGCACCGGGGCAGTTTGCTGTGTTATTTTTACGGCTTTTTTTGCCTTCCCCACCCACCCCCCCGCCGGCAAAGTGACCACCACCTTGTTTGTGGCCATGATTCACCCTGTGCCGTTGCTATTCTGGTGCAGGGCAGGTCAGCGCGGCGAGGAAAGGGCGAGAGCCGCCGTAGGACGCAGCTAACGCGGCCAGGGAAAAGCTCTCCAAAAAACCAGGGAAAAGCTCTCCAAAAAACCAGGGAAAAGCTCTCCAAAAAACCAGGGAAAAGCTCTCCAAAAAAACCGGGAGAAAGCCAAGACCTCTCGCAGCCTGCTGGGAGACTCCCTTGGCCGGGGGGGGGAGGATGGACCAGGGTTTTGGGTTTTTTTTTTTTTGGCAGGCTTGAATTCTGCTGCTCCCCGTGCCCCAAACCCCTTCTTCCTTCATGGCCCCGCTCCCAGCAGCTCCGTGCCTCAGTTTCCCCATCTGTCGCCCGCCTCCCCATCTGCTCGTCACCCTTCCCGCTGCCAGAGGGCATTGCCTGGAGGAGCCAGCTTGCTTTAGGCAAAAATCAGCCGGGTTGGCATTAACAGGTTTAATTGTTAGGCTGAGCTAAGCCCGGCTGATTTTTGCCTGCAGTGCAGCCCCCGCCTAAGCCGATGCAGCCCCCGCCTAAGCCGAGAGCCGGCAGCGGCGGCGGGGGGGGCTGAAATGCGGGACTGGGGGCTGGGGACCTCAGCCCAGCTGGATGGGGAAGGGGAAAGCCGAAAAATCTCTGCTCTGCGGATTCATCCTGCCTGGTGCAGATCCACCCCCCCACCCCATTTCCCCCCCCCCCCCCCAATATTGCTCAGCCTACACAGCAGATCTGGCACAACGGCAGCTCCCGCCTCCGTCCGCGCCGGCAGCGGGATGAATCGGAGAGAGCCCCCCTGCTGCCCCCAACCCCTGCGCCCACGGGCTCCTGCCCTGGCACCTTTTGGCTCGGAGCGTGGTCATGGAGTGGGGTTCAGAGAGGTGCCCCCCCCCGCCCCCCCCCCCCTCCTCCTCCCATCCCATTTTTTTTTTCCCGTGCTCCCAAGCTGAAGGGGTAGAGCAGGATGCGTTCGCCCAGCACGGGTTTGTAACGGCCGCAACGGCAGCTTGCAACCGGCAGCGTTTCGCAAAGATGCACGGGGGGGGGCACGAGTGGCACGGGGCGGGGGGGGAGCGGGGGGCGGGGTGGGGGGGCAGCTTGCACACCTCAGCACCTCCCGCCTGCATGAATCGGGATGAAAACGTGGGTGCTTCCTGCAAAACGTGGGTGCTTCCTACAAAGGATGCTTCCTACAAAATGTGGGTGCTTCCTGCAAAACGTGGGTGCTTCCTACAGAAGGATGCTTCCTACAAATTGTGGGTGCTTCCTTCCAAAGGATGCTTCCTCAAAATGTGGGTGCTTCCTACAAAATGTGGGTGCTTCCTACAGAAGGATGCTTCCTACAAATTGTGGGTGCTTCCTTCCAAAGGATGCTTCCTGCAAAACGTGGGTGCTTCCTACAAAATGTGGGTGCTTCCTGCAAAACGTGGGTGCTTCCTACAGAAGGATGCTTCCTACAAATTGTGGGTGCTTCCTTCCAAAGGATGCTTCCTGCAAAACGTGGGTGCTTCCTACAAAATGTGGGTGCTTCCTGCAAAACGTGGGTGCTTCCTACAGAAGGATGCTTCCTACAAATTGTGGGTGCTTCCTTCCAAAGGATGCTTCCTGCAAAACGTGGGTGCTTCCTACAAAATGTGGGTGCTTCCTGCAAAACGTGGGTGCTTCCTACAGAAGGATGCTTCCTACAAATTGTGGGTGCTTCCTTCCAAATGTGGGTGCTTCCTTCCAAAGGATGCTTCCTGCAAAATGTGGGTGCTTCCTACAAAACATGGGTGCTTCCTGCAAAATGGGGGTGCTTCCTTCCAAAGGATGCTTCCTACAAAATGTGGGTGCTTCCTGCAAAAGGGTGCTTCCTACAAAATGTGGGTGCTTCCTGCAAAATGTGGGTGCTTCCTTCCAAAAGGTGGGTGCTTCCTGCAAAATGTGGGTGCTTCCTTCCAAAGGATGCTTCCTACAAAATGTGGGTGCTTCCTGCAAAATGTGGGTGCTTCCTTCTAAAGGATGCTTCCTGCAAAATGTGGGTGCTTCCTGCAAAATGTGGGTGCTTCCTTCCAAAGGATGCTTCCTACAAAATGTGGGTGCTTCCTGCAAAATGTGGGTGCTTCCTACATCCAGGGCTGACGTCCCCGGGCTCACCCTGTGGTTTAACGGGGGTGGCTACTCCCCCGTTCCCGGGGCTGCTACGCCCCTGCTCGGCCGGCGTCCCACCCTCTGTCGTGGCCGGATTCATCCCCGTGCCGATGCTTTCCCGGGAAAACCGCAGAGCCCTGGTGCAAAGCTGGTGGAGGGGATGGGGCTGCGGGTCGCATCCTGCTGGGCTGGCTCAGGGTCTGGTGCAGGCAGGAGGGGGACGGGGCTGAATCCTGCCCACCGTAAGGGCATCTCTGCAGTGTCCTTAACCCCGCGGGCGCTGGGCATGGCCGAGGGTGGTTGCCAGCAGGATTCCTGCCAGGAAAACCAGTACAGCCCCAGGGCTTTAGCAATTAGAGCCCTGGTAATCGCCTTCCCTGGGTGGCGGGGAGCGACGCTGGGCAGCATGTGGGCGCAGGGTGCTGCAAATCCAGCGCGCTGGGGTGCTGTCACCCTCCGGAGGTGGCAAGGGCAGGGATTTTAGCCTCCAGTTTGCTCCCGGGAGAGCCCTGGCGTGGCCGGGAACCATTGTAAGGTGCCATGCCCAGCCCTAAAAGGCGCTGGGAGCGCTCAGCGCCGACCCCGGGGAGGCAGCCAGCCTCGTGCCAGGCGTGATTTAAGCTGGGCGCTGCCCCAGGCTTCACAGGGTGACGTGTGCCGGGGTGCTTCAGATTAGAGTCAAGCCTCTTGAGGCCGATTTAAATCAGCCCAGATTATCCGCCTTGTAAACAGGGCTGAACCCGACCCACAGGTCCCCCCCGCATCGCTGCCTCCAAAAACCCACGGGGGGCGGGGGGGGGAGCCTGGCACGCACCCGGCCCCAGGGCAGAATTTTTTTCCTCGGTGGACCTGCTTAATGCAAAGCTCAGGAGGGCAGCGGCAGGTTGCTGAGCGCTGGGTTTTAGGTTTAAGGATGTCAAAGTGCCTTGGAAATCCCACGATTTGGTGGTGCTTAGCATCTTCCGCTTGCCTTGGAAGCAGGAGGCTCGCTCGTGGGTGTGGGAAGAGGAGGTGTCGGCTCGGAGCGGCCGTAGCCGCTCCTGGGTTGGGTTGGTACCTTTCTCACTCCCGGCATTGCCCACCAAACCTCACGTGTATCCAGCTTGGGGTTTTTTTGGTTATTTTTGGTGATTTTTTGGGAGTTTGTTTTTTTTTTTTTTTGGTTATTCCCCTTCCATGCATGCGGGAATGATGCTGGTCCTGGCGGGTGAAGCCCAGCCCCGGGCAGAAAGGTGACCCAAGGCCAACGCCAAGTGACCGGCGAGGGTCCTCGATGCCCGTAAGGAGCTTGGTTTGCCCTTTGCTTTGTCGCAACGAGGAATGGCCGGAGGATCAGCTCCCCCGCCCCTCTGATATCTGAGGCTGGGGGTGCGGGGGGGCAGCCTGAGGTTTTGGGGGGACCCCAACCCATGAGGATGAGGGAGGAAAGCGTGTGGGGGTTGTGACGCCCTCTCCCTTTGCTTCCCCAGCAGAACACGCAGCGGTTAGGTGTCTCCCAAGCCACTCACTCTTTAACCACGCCGGTTGTTTCCGTGGCTACTCCGAGCTTGCTGACGCAGGGGCTGCCCTTCTCCGCCATGCCCACGGCGTACAACACAGGTAAGCGCGCGCAGCCCCGCGTAAGAGCTTGCCGCCGCGGCGTTTCTAAGACGAGAGGGGAACGTGCGGCCCGCGAGCACGCGCCTGGCGTCTCAGCGCTCGTGGAACCCCGAGAGTTTCATCCCGGGATTAAAATCAAGGGGAAAGCCATCAAAATCGCCCAGTCTCCCCTGGCAGGGTCCGCGAGGGCCTAATTCTCCGTCCCTGGAAAGGTGATGGAACAACTCATTCTGGGTGTCCTCTCCAAGCAAGTAGATGAAAAGAAGATCATCAGGAGTACCCAGCATGGATTCACCGAGGGGAAATCATGCCTGACCAATCTGATAGCCTTCTATGATGGCATGACTGGCTGGGTAGACGAGGGGAGAGCGGTGGATGTTGTCTACCTTGACTTCAGCAAGGCTTTTGATACTGTCTCCCATAACATCCTCATAGGGAAGCTCAAGAAGTGTGGGTTGGATGAGTGGACAGTGAGGTAGATTGGGAATGGGCTGAAGGACAGAGCTCAGAGGGTTCTGATCGGCGGGGCAGAGTCCAGTTGGAGGCCGGTAGCTGGTGGAGTTCCCCAGGGCTCAGTACTTGGCCCAGTCTTGTTCAACTTGTTCATCCATGACGTGGCCGAGGGCACAGAGCGGACCCTCAGCAAGTTCACTGGTGACACCAAACTGGGAGGAGTGGCCGATCCACTGGAGGCTGCGCTGCCGTCCAGCGGGACCTGGACAGGCTGGAGAGTTGGGCAGAGAGGAACCTGATGGAGTTCAACACGGGCAAGTGTTGGGTGCTGCCGCTGGGAAGGTGGAACCCCATGCACCAGTCCAGGCTGGGGGCTGACCTGCTGGGAAGCAGCTCTGCCCAGAGGGACCTGGGAGTCCTGGGGGACGACAAGGTGGCCATGAGCCAGCAGGGTGCCCTGGTGGCCAAGAAGGCCAAGGGCATCCTGGGGAGCATCAAGAGGAGCGTGGCCAGCAGGGCGAGGAAGGTTCTCCTCCCCCTCTGCTCTGCCCCAGTGAGACCCCAGCTGGAGCACTGGGTCCAGTTCTGGGCTCCCCAGTTCAAGAAAGATGAGGAACTCCTGGAGAGAGCCCAGAGGAGGGCAACAAGGATGATGGGGGGACTGGAGCATCTCCCCTAGGAGGAAAGGCTGAGGGAGCTGGGCTTGTTGAGCCTGGAGCAGAGAAGGCTGAGAGGGGATCTCATCACCACCTACAAATATCTCAAGGGTGGGTGTCACGAGGAGGGAGCCAGACTCTTCCCAGTGGTGCCCAGCGCCAGGCCAAGGGGCCATGGGCACAACCTGAAGCAGAAGAGGTTCCAGTTGAACGGGAGGAAGAACTTCTTGACTGTGAGGGTGATGGAGCCCTGGCCCAGGCTGCCCAGGGGGGCTGTGGAGTCTCCTTCTCTGGAGATCTTCAACCCCCGCCTGGCCGCTGTCCTGTGCCCCCTGCTCTGGGTGAGCCTGCTTGGGCAGGGGGGTGGCACTGGGGGAGCTCCTGAGGTCCCTTCCAACCCCGGCCAGTCTGGGATTCTGTGATTCCCTGGGGCTTAACCCATGCATTGGGTGGGAATCGTCTTGATTTGGGGGCGGTGAGGTTGCGTCGAGCTTGCCACCGAGCCAGGGTTGCATGCCCTTTTTTTTTTTTCCCGTGCTTTGCTCTGCAGCCTGATTAAGTCAAAGCCGGCCGTCGCGATGGGGGATGGCTCCGGTTCAAGCCCTCGGCGGTCGCTACGTAGGCGGCTGTCGTAACCAGTGGGTGTCAGGAGCTCTTAAACCAGTATGGCTGGTACTGGGAGGGGGGGCGGGGGGGGGGGATGTTAAGAACCGTGCAGGGCAAGGAACACAGTCCTGGGATGTGCTGCAGGGTGTGCCCGAATGAACCGTGGGGGTTTTAGCAGGGGTTCAGCGCCCCCCCCCCCCCCCGCCCCAGCCACCTCTTTGTCGGCTGCTGCTGCGGACGAGTTCGCCCCCACTTTGGGGGCTGGGACCACAGAGTCGCCCAAAACGACAGCAAGGAGGAGGGAAGGGGCTGGGGGAGGGCGGGTGGGTATCAAAACTCTGGCTGCGGGTACCGGTATCGGCGCTGGGGAAAGAGCTGACCCAGGGTTTGGCAGCTCCTGGGGGAGCCGTTGCCTCCCCCCCCGCTCCCCGTGCTGTGGAGCTGCAGGATTTGCCCCCCTTGGTATAAAAGCCCCCCCCCCGCCCCTCGCCATGGTTTTGGGGTGCTTGCCGGTGTTTTGGGATGCTCCAAAGAGCATGTCCCTCCCCGTGTGAGCATGGAATGGGGGGGGGGTGGGTGTGCAGGGCTGCCGTGTGCTCCCCAGGGTGGGTGGGCAGCACTGACCCACGCACGGGTGGGGTTCAGCAGCAACGTGGGGGGGGGGGTTCATAGCCCCCAGAGCCGTGGGTTTTACAGCTCTCCACTGGGTTTGGGGGGGTCACACCCCATGGTCCTTCCCGGGTGGAACCAGGGCAGGAATGGGGCTGCGTTTGCCATTTCTGCGGTTTTTTGGGGGGGGCAGTGGTAACCAGGGGGTGCTGGATAGTGTGGAAGGGGGGGGTCCTGTTAGCGGCACATGCCTCGGAGCTTGCTTCAGCCCCAATCTAAGGAAGAAATTTGTTGGGCTGAGGGTGAGGAGGCCCAGAGCGGTGGTGGTGGATGCCCCATCCCTGGAGATGTTCAAGGTCAAGTTGGCCGGGGCTGGGAGCAGCCTGATCCGGTTGAAGATGCCCCTGCTCGTGGCAAGGGGGGGACAGCTTGGATGAGCTTTAAATTCCCCACCCAAGCCAAACCAATCTACGACTCTAAGCCACGTCTCCCTCCTCCAGCATCCGCCCCCCCATCTGCAGCCCCCAGCAAGAGCTGCTGTTCCCGAAGCTCCGTGCCTCCTGCGTGGGTCTCCGTCTCCTCGCCGGCACTTGGGGGGCTGGGGGGGGGGGGGGGGGGGGCCCGTTGGGAGTGGGGTTTGCCATTGCCCTGACCCCAGGGGCTCCTTCCTTTCCAGATTACCAGCTGACAAGCGCTGAGTTGTCTTCGCTGCCAGCGTTTAGCTCACCTGGGGGGCTGTCCCTTGGCAATATCTCTGCCTGGCAGCAGCAGCAGCAGCAGCAGCAGCAGCAGCAGCAGCAGCAGCAACAGCAGCAGCAGCAGCAACAGCAGCAACAGCAGCAGCAGCAGCAGCAGCAGCAGCAGCCGCAGCAGCCGCCGCAGCAGCAGCAGCACCTGGTTCCTGTGTCCTTAGGGAATTTAATGTAAGTGAAACGAGCCCCGGGGGGGCCGCTCGGTTGGTGGTGGAAAGGGAAAAAAGGGGGGAAAACGGGGGAATTCCTCCGAGGTGCCAAACCTGCGGAATCCAAGCTGGGACTCTGGGTTATCGTCCACCCCCCCGCCCCTCCCCACTTGCAGGGCCCCGGCGATTGCGGTGGGTTTACACCCGGCTTCTAGGAGGAGCAGCCATGCCCAGGGCTGCAAGGAGGAGCCAGCCCAGCCAGATCCTGAATTTGGGGAATCCTGGCTCTACCAGTGACCCTGGGGTCCCCGGGGGGCGGTGATGCTCGCCACGAGCTGCTCCTTGCTCCCTCCGCAGCAGGAGGATCGCGCTCTTCGCCTACGCTGGGATGGGGAGCTGAGATCCAGTGAGAGGCAGAATTAAATGGAATGGTCTGGGCATAGTGGTCCTGCGAGGGCAGAGAGGGGGCAGCTGGTAAAACTGATGATGAGTTGCTTTACTCCAGGGAAAAAAATGCATGCGCTTTGCAGGTTGGAGCAGGTTTCCTGAAGCGGAGCCGCTTTTAGTCAGGAATAAAGCGTCCACACGTGGCTTTTTCCGAGTATCTTAAGTCAAAATAAAGATTTAAGCACCTTGCCCATGGTCACGCTGAGACCGTGGGACAAAAAGAGGTGGGAATGGAAGAGGGGGGTTCGGTGGCTTTGCCCCAAAGCCAGCGTAGGAGTAAGGCTCCGGCGTGCCGAGGTGAAGTGCTGGGTGGGATACATGGATGCACCCAGTTTTTCGGCAGAGTCCAGGGCAGGCAGCGCCTTCCCCAGCAGTCGCCGGCACCTCCTGAGGGAATTTTGCGTTGTAATAAAGAAGCTGTAATTCCCAGCTTGGAGCAAAAGCGCCTGTCCAAGCCCTCTGCCGGATTCGTGCAGCCCATGGGGATGGGCAGAGGCGTTGGGGTGCCCATGGGATGGGGGTGTCACAGCCTGGCCCCCTGCTCCGCGGGTTTGGGTCGGGGCTGCGGGGACGGCGGGTGGGATCGGGGCTGGATCGCAGGGTGCTGGTGGAGGAGGGGGGGCTGGCCGCGGGTCTGTGCGGGGTCTGATCCTGGCTCGGCAGCGGTGCGTCACGGTGAGTGCGCAGGTTAGGAATTCTGGAGTCATAATAAAGCATAATTCTAATTATGAATCCAGATTTGCAATCGAATCCTGATTTATAATTCTGGATTCATTCAGACGTTGGGTGAGCAGGTTCTGAATTCTGGAGTCATAATGATTTATCATTCTAATTACAAATCCAGATTCATAATCTAATGCAGATTCATAATTCTGGATTCATTCGGACATGGGGTGTGCGGGTTTGGAATTCTGGAGTCATATAATTAATAATTCTAATTAGATCCAGATTCTAATCAATCAGATTATAATTCTGGATCATTCGACACTGGGTGTACAGGTTATAAATTCTGGAGTCATAACGAATTTAATTCTAATTACGAATCCAGATTCATTATTTAATCCAGATTCATAATTCTGGATTCATTCGGACATGGGGTGTGTGGGTTCTGAATTCTGGAGTCATAATAAATCATAATTCTATTTATGAGTCCAGATTTGCAATTGAATCCAGATTTATAATTCTGGGTTGATTCAAATGTGAGGGGTACGGGTTCTGAATTCTGGAGTCATAATGATTTATAATTCTGTCTACAAATCCAGATTTGCAATCGAATCCAGATTTATAATTCTGGACTCATTCAGACACTGGGTGTACGGGTTAGGAATTCTGGAGTCATAATAAATCATAATTCTAATTACAAATCCAGATTTGCAGTCGAATCCAGATTTATAATTCTGGATTCATTCAGACACAGGGTGTGCGGGTTAGGAATTCTGCAGTCATAAATCATAATTCTAATTATGAATCCAGATTTGCAATCGAATCGAGATTTATAATTCTGGATTCATTCGGACGTCAGGTGAGCAGGTTCTGAATTCTGGAGTCATGATGATTTATAATTCTAATTACGAATCTGGATTCATGATCTAATCCAGACTCACAATTCCGGGCTCATTCGGCGGCGGGGCGTGGGGGTTATGAGTTCGGTGGCTCGGAGGGTCCAAGGCCTCTGAAATGATGAATAACGAGAGGCTTCCCATTATCTCCTCCTCCATCCCTTTCTCCCCCTTCCTCCCCTCCCGCTCTCCTCCTCCTCCTCCTCCTCCTCTCCCAACCTCGTGTGTCGTCCCCCCCCCCCCCCTCACCCCACCTTCCGGATGCCCAGACAAGGGAGCCACTTGTCCCACACCACCACTTTGACTGTCAACACCAACCCCAACATCAGCATCAAGTCGGAGCCCGTCTCGCCCAACCGGGAAAGAAACACTGCCACCCCGCTCAGCACCTTCCCCCACCAGCCCCGGCACGAGCCCACCGGCCGCTCGCCCGTCGACAGCCTCAGCAGCAACACCAGCTCCTACGAAGGCAGCAGCGAGCGGGACGATCCCGCCCGCCCCGATTTCGGCTCATCCCTGGGCCTCCTGCGACCCACCAGCGAGCCCGAGGGGGAGAGCCCCTCCGTAAAGCGCATGCGGTTGGATACCTGGGTCACATAACGGGGTCCCCGCCGTCCCTGGGAAACACCGCCGGGCTCGCAGCGGGGAGGGGCGGGAGGGGAGGGAGGGGTGGGGGAGGGGGTGGGGGGGGGTTGGGGGCGGGGGGGGGGGGGTGGGAAAAAAACGGGTCCCTGGGCTGGGAGGGTTTGGGAGAAATGGAAATTGTCTTAAACTCCTAAAAAAATGAGGGGGGGTAGGGATCAGCCAGCACCCGACCCCGCATTGCGGGCCCCCGGTGGGGTTTGCCGGGGCGGGGGGTTTTGGGGGGGTAAAAGTTGGGGGGAAATGGGGGCAAATAGGGCTTTCCTGCCGAGGCCCGAGGGTTTTCTGGAGGACCTTTTGGAACCCCGGATTTGGGTTTCCCTGGTTTTTGGGGGGGGGGAATATCCTTAGGTTTTCCCTTCCCCCTGGGGGGGGGGCCCCGGGGCAAGGGCCCCCCGAAACGCGCAAGAGGGGCCGGTCTCAAGGCCCGTGCGGGCCCGGCCCCGGCCCGAGGCCTGGGAAAGGGGTTTGAAGGTTTGGGGGGAAGGCGGGTTGGGCCAAGGGTCCAAGGGTTTTTTTAAAAACCGGGGGAAAGGAGGGGGCGCGGAAGGGCTTTTTTTAAAACCGGTTTCCCGTCTGCACTTAAAGGGACCCCGGGTCCTTGCTGGGGGGAAAAACGGTTTTTTAAAAAGTTTAAAATTTTGCTTTAAAAAAGGGGAATCCTCCATTTTTGGGAACCCCTTTTTTAAGTGGGGTTAACCTTTCCCACGTGGAGGGGCCTTTTGGCCCCGGGCCGGCGGGGTGCCGGAGGATTGCGGTTTTTCGCTTTTTGCGGAGGAAATTGGTCCATGCGTTTTAAAAAGGCGTTCCCATCCCACAGCGGGCCAAAGCTTTACGTTCGGAAAATGGGGAATACCTGATTTTTAGCGAAGGATGCAATCGAAATCGCGACCCTTTGGGATTTTGCCCGAAGGTTTCTTGGCCTCAAAGGGCGAGGGCGAGCTGTGCGGGGAATCTGAGCTCTGGACGGAGTGATTTAGCGGAAGGAAAAAGGAGGGAAAACCAAGGAATTGGCTCGTGTTGCCGGTTGCTCCGATGGTTTCCCAGGGCCAGGCGTCAGCGCCCTGAGCCCAAACCGCAGCAGCCAGCTCAGGGCTGGAGGGTTTTGGGGGAGAAAGAACCATTCCTGCCTGGCAGAGGGGTTTGGGATGGGTTTTCTCCCTGCAGACGCTATTTTCCGGGAATGCCGATCCCCCGGTGGGCCCACGGGGCCCCCCTTCCTCACCCTCCCCCCGCCGCCGTAAATTGGCCGGGGGGGGGTGCAGCCCCGGGGCAAAGGCCCCCCCTGCGTCCAAAGGTCCGGAAAAACCGGCACAAAACCCCTCCGGAAGTGCCGGGCCTTTGCCAAACCGGGTCCTTCACGGTCGAGCCTGGATGGGTTCCGGGGGCCCGCGGAGGGGCGGAGCTGCTTGGGGCCCCCCCCCTTCCACTCCCCCCCCCCCCCCCCCCCCCAAAAAAAACGGTGCAAAAGCCGGGGGAGGAGAAAAAGTCACGGTTGGGTTTTCCCCCCCCGGGAGCCCTGCAGCCCCGGCTCAGCCTGGTGAAACGAGGCCCATGGCTTAAAAATGTACCGGGAGGATGGCAAAACAGAAGCAAATTTGGGGTTTTTTTATAGGCTTTTTACCCAACCATCAAAAATTTTTTCCCGCCCCAAAATTTTTTCCCAATGGAAAAAATACGGGCTCCCAAAAAGTTGATACGAAGTGAACGGCGGCAACTTAAAAGCGAGTTGGTTGGAGGGGGAGAGGAGATTCTCCAAAAAATTGGCTGAGAAACGATGGCCAAAGAGGGAAAATGTGGCCCCCCGGGAAATCCCGCACGGATCCCTTCGGAAACCGGCGTCCACCCGACTTTTTTCCTCTTCTCCCCGGCCCGGGTAATGGTGCCCGGGTGCGGAGCCACCGATTTCGCAGCGGTGGGCCCCTGAACGCCGACCATGCCCGGGTTTCCCCCGGCATCTCACCGAACCCCGGGGCGAGCCCCAAAATTCCGGCCTGGGGGAAGGAGGCCCAGAGGGAGCTGGGCTGGCTACAATTTCCCCCTGAAAATCTTTGAAATGTCACATTTCTGGCACAAAAGTTTTTCCAAATGATGATTTTTATTTTTTTTTTTAATTGATAAAATTTTAATCCCTTCTCCCGTTCCCGTGCTCCCGGTGGGCGATGGGAGCCCCGCGGTGCCGGGGAGGGCTCCGGGGCAGGTTTTGGTCTGTTAAATATCCACCCCGTCCCTTCCCCCCCCCCCCCCTCCTCTCCCTGCGTCTCCCCCTCCCCAAAAGCCGTACCCAGCGGCTGCGCTGGGAAGATGCTCGGATCTCGCCTCCGGAACGCCGGCGCGGCACCGGCAGCAGAAACGGATCTCACTCCCTCCGCCGCCCTTCATCCATCCGGGAAGCGGGAGAGACACTGCGGACCGTGGGCCACCTCCTCACCGACCCCCCCCCCGACCCGGTGATGCCGGCCGTACCGGACACGCACCTGAGCTCTTTGCACGGCCTCGCTTTGGGAATTAGGCGGGATTAACGACGTCTCATCGCTCTCGTTTTATATTTTTTTTTTTTTTAATTTTTTTTTTTTCTTTTTTTTTTTTTTTTTTCCTTCTTCACAAAAAAGAAAATAAACCCAACCAAAGGGATTCTGCCCCGCTGGGGGGCGGTGCGGCAGGAGGTGCCGGCAGAGCAGCTCCGGAGACCCTGGCGGGGAGGAGGCGGTGAAGACCCCCCCTCGCCCCGGCACTCGACGCCGTCCGCGCCACCGGACACGACGCAGAACAACCCAGAAGGGGCAAAAAAAAAAAAACCAAACCAACCCCCAAACCCAACCAAAAAACCCCATTTTCGCTCATGAACTTCATCCCCTGCCTCCCAAGTTCACCTTGAAGCTGAGAGCCTGGAAAAAAAAACAAAACAAAAAAAACCAAAAAACCAACAAAACCCCCCCGAGCTGTAAAAAGGCTCCGGGTTACGGAGAGACGCAGGTTGGAGATCTCCCCCGAGGGGAACGCGCGAGCGCTTGGGCACCGCGTCGCGCCCGAGCGGCTCCGCGCCAGCGTGGCGGCGGCGACTCGACGATCCCCTGGGCTGGTGGCCACGGGCAAGTACGGCTCGTGGGAAAAGCGGGGCCGCCCCGGGTCGGCTACGGTGGCAGCAAAACGCTTTGGGGGGGGGGGGCGGGGGGGGTGTGTTGGCTTTGTCAAGGGGTCTTTATTTTGTTGGGGGCTTGGGGTTATTTTATTTTATTTTTTTATTTTTATTTTTTTTGTCCGGGTCATTATTCTTTAATTTATGTTCCTTCCCCCCACCCCCACCCCCCCCCCCCCCCCACCGCCCCCCCCCCCCCCCCAACCTAAACAAAACCATCAACCTCCCCTTCCCCCAATTCCCGAAAGACAACGAGAAACACAAAACGAAGCCCCAACCCCTCCTTTTGGGGCCTCCTAAAAATACGTTTTCGGAGCCGATTTTAATTTCTTCTGCCATCCGTACTGCGACCGTTACAAACTACAAAACGTTTTCCTTTTTTTTTTTTTTTAATTTGGAAATTTTTTATTTTTTTTTGGCGTTGCGTAGGGTTTCGTTTTCAAATCTTCTCTCTCTCTTTTTTCCGCCATTTTTTAAGGAAGGGGTGGTTGCAAAAAAAAAAAAAAAAAAAAAAAAACCAACAAAAACACAAAAAAAAATTGCACGGTTTAAGTGACAATAGTTAAAAATGCTGCAGTTTTTAGAGATGTGGAAGCAAAAACGGAGCTTATTTATTCTCAAAGGCTATAAAGGTGTAAAATGCATGAAGAAAAAAAAAAAAAAAAAAAAAACCAAAAAAGAAAAAAATTTACAAAAAAAAAAAAAAAAAAAAGGACAAAAAAAAAAAAAAAAAAAAAAACCGTAACCTGAACCAAGCGTAGCGTTAAAACCTTTAAAGGGTGGCGAGATTAAAAAAGAAAAAAACAAACCCCAACCCCCCCCCCACCCCCCAAAAAAAACTCCAACCAAAAACCCCCCCCCCCCCCCCCCCCCCCCCCCCCCCCCCCCCAAAAAAAAAAACATTTTGGGGGGGGCGCAGGGTTGGTGCTGGGGGATGCGGCTGTGATGCTGGCGTTGGGGGGGGTGGGGGGGGGTGGGGTGGCTGTGACCCCCCCCCGCACACCCCATCCTGGGAAGGCTGGTCTTTCCCAGGGTTTGGCAGAGCCGAGGGCGGTTTGGGTTTGGGGGGGGGGACAGGGCTGGCCGGCTCCGTGGTGTCCCTCGGTGGGATGATGCTTGGGGGGAGCAGCGTTCTGGGGGGGGGGGGGGGGGGGGGGGGAATGCAGAAGTAAGGGTCCATCCCTGGACCCGGGGGGGGGCGGGGCAAGGTCCCTGCACCGGCGGTGCCGGGATAACGGGGATTATCCCCCTGGGTGGTGCAGGGAGGAGGAGGATGGAAGGAGGCGGGGGGGGCTGGCTTGGGTGATGCCGGCAGCCGGAGCAGCAGGATGGGGGGGGGGGAAGTCCCCCGCCCACCCCAAGAGGAGATTTGGGGACGGAGCGGGCCCCTAAACCATGCCTTGAGCCTAAAATATCAGGATGGGGTGCTGGGGTGCAATCAGGTGGGCGTTGAGGGTGGCGATGGATGGATGGGGACGGTCTCCCCTGCTCCGGGGGGGGGGTTGCGGTGGTGATGAGCCGGCGCCGGGTTGGGGACCCCGTTATGGGGCGTTTTTGGCGGCTTGCGTCGGAGGCGTGGATGAGGGCTGGTGCTGAGGGGGTTGGTGCTGGGGGGGGGGGGGTGGGTGGAAGGGGCACCCCCAAGGTGGGGAGAGCCATGGGGAAGGGGTTCGTCGCCGTCGATGTTGGGGGGTTGAGGGCAGATGGGGGGGTTAAAACCAGAGCTGGTGGCAAAGTGGGGGGGAAAGCGGGGCGAGGAGAAAGAAAAAGGTTCCTTTTCTTCCCCCCCTTTTTCACTTCCCTCCCCCAAAAAATCAGCAAACCAGGGAAAAAAGCAAATTGACAACAACCCCCCCCACACGTTTTCCTCGAAAATTCCCCCTCCTGCTCTTTTTTCCGCTTGGTTGGGATGGGAATTGGGAAGTTTGTCACCAGCTCTGGGGAAAATGCTGCAAACTGCCCCCCCCCCATCCCGGGCCCGGAGAAGTGGCTGCGGGTGGGCGAGGGGCTCCGGGGGCTGCCGGGCCCCCCCTCGGCGCTGCCGGTGCGGGGGGCGAGCGTCCCATTCTGGCAGGGGAAGAAACGGGGGGGGGGGGGGGTTGCAGCATCTTCCCAGCCATGCCTTGTCCGCGCCATCCCCGGGATCCCATCCTGCCTTCCCCTCCCATCCCTTCGGCTGAGGGCACAATTTGAGGATGTTTGGCCGGGGGGCGGGGGGGGGATTTTGAACACCCACAGTGGCCAAAATTCATCCCTGGCCGCCTCTCCGGGGGCTACGGGCGAGTCTGCAGCCGTGGGCTTCAGCTGAAGGTTTGCCCTTGTTGCCCTTTCCCGTTTCCGCATCGGTTTACCCCCCCTTTCCCTCTTCCCCCCACCTTTTTTTTTTTTTTTTAAAATTTTTCTTTCTTTCCTTACAATTTCCCACCACCACCCTCCCAACCAGACCCCTAACCAGAGTATTACGGTTTTGCTACCTCCATCACCCTTCCCCACCCCACGCCAGAAGCCATGCTCGGGATAGAAGGCCTTTCCCCCTTTATTTTTCCCTTTTCTCCGGCGATTTTCCCTCCCCTGGCTGCCTCCTTCTCCCCCCTCCTCCTCTTCCTCTCATCCTGGAGGATTTTCCCCGGCTACTGGAACTGGAAATAGCGACTTTTCAGACGGTAGCAATGGTAACAGGACGGAAAATTCTTTTTTCGGTTGGGTTTTTTTCCATTTTTTATTTTTTTTTTTTTTTTTTTTTGGTTGGATTGATAGGAAACGAGATTCTATTTTTGTCAGAGTATATTGTGATAACCCTGGCTTGGGACACAGCCGAATTGTACAGCTTATTTCTTCTTGACACCCCCCCCCCCCCCGGCTCTTCCCCTGCACCCCTCTCCCCATCCCTCCCTGCTCCCCAATTTTCCACCTCCCTGACCCCCCCAGGCACCCGGCAGCAGCCGCTTCGGTGCTGGCTGCAGCACCAGGGATGCTTTTCCCGCAGAGGGGTCCCAAAACACTGGGTGCCCCCCACCCCAGGTCCAGAGAGGTCAGCAACACCCAAAAAATATCTTTAAACGAGCTTTGGAAATAGGGAGGGACCTTTTTTATGGGGGGGAAATTGGGTGTGCAGGGATGCTCCGGCTCTTTGCTATGCTCCCGGCGGGAATCGGGAACCTTGGGGGAGCGGACGGGGTCGTCCCAGCTCCCCTCTCCTCCCCAGTGGCCGGACCCCCCCTTTCTTTCCCAGTTTATTCCCCTTCAGCTCTACGAGCGATGCCTTTTTTTTTTTTTTTTTTTTTTTTTTTTATTTTGGGAAATATGCTTTCGTTAAGCCAGAAGAGGGTGGTGTGGCTCAGGGAGCTGCATCTTCGGAGCGGGCTGGGATGGTTTTCCGGGAACTGGGAATTTTGCAACATGGGGAGAGGCAGAGAAACGCAGGACATCGCTGGGCTGGGGTGGGCTTCTGGCCCCCCCCCCCCCCCCCAACCCCCCCCCGCGCTTCGCCCCAGGGTGTGGGGTGACCCCCAGCTTTGTGCTGGGGAAAAAGAAGGGATTTCTTCACTTCCACTGGGTTTCCCCAAGGGAATTTTTCCCCCCCGGTGCCGCTCCAGCCACCAAGGCGTAGAGACCAGCATGGTTCCTCGCACCCCCCCCCGGGGCACGGAGCATCCTTTCCCCGGGTGTTGGGTGGACGCTGGGACGTTCCCGGGGGCCCCCCCTCCCAGGCCGAGGGGCGAAGTGACCCCAGCCCCATCACCCGGCCGGGGCCACGGCTCTTCCCAAGCAATTTGCAGGCAAATCGGATGCCGAAACGAGTGGGGACCACGGCGGCTGTGCCGCTCGCCCCCCGCCTTCGACAAGCAGGGCCCCCCCAATGGCCTCAGGGTCGGGTCCTCATTCTTACCCCCATCCTCTCCACCCCCCCCCCCCCCACCCCAGAGCTCAACCCCTGGGGGACCTGCACCAACCTTTGTAAAATAGAAAAGACCCTTTAAACGATGCACTAAAAGAGGGGAAAAAAATAAAATATAAATAAATACCCCCCCCCACCCCCAACCCCAACTTCTCTGATCTCTACGCAGCTCAGCCCGTCTGCGTGGGCACCGGCAGCCCTCCTCCTCCTCCTCCTCCTCCTCCTCTCCCCCCCCCCCCCAAGGATGCTGCGCAGGTAGAAATAATACAGAACGTGCACTTCCCCGGAGTAATTTTATTTATTGTTTTGAGAAGTGATTGAAAAGGGAAAAAAAAAAAAAAAAAAAAAGAAAAGATAAACTGTGTATCTATAAATATATATATTTTTAACCTCTTTTTTTTTTTTTTTCCTGATGCTCCTCCGCCTGTGTGTGTGTGCGTGTGTGCGTGCGTGTGTGAGTCAAGGGATTCTGTGTGTCCCCCCCCAATTCCCCCCCGCCCCGCCAGATCGGGACCCGGGGACCGGGGTGTCCTCCGGATCCAGCTTTTCGGGGGGCGCTGCAGCGAAAGCCAAGCGTTGGGGATGGAGGGAGGATTTCTGCCAAGAGCCGGGTTAAATTTTAACCGGGATCTTTGACAAATTCCATCTTTTCCTTGAGTGCTTGCACCCCCGGGGGCTGGCCTGGCTGAGAACCTCCCAAAACCCCAGGGGGACACCGTCGCCCCCGTCCCCGTCCTCTCCCATCCCTGCACCCGTGACAATCAGTGGCTCCTTCCCAGGGACTGCAGCACGTGGTTGAGACGTCCGTTTCGGGTTTGTTTTTTTTTCAATATTTCTTTATTTTTATTTTTTTTTGTGCTGTATGGTGATGCGTTATTGTATATTCCACAATAAGAAAAGAAAAAAAAAAAAAAAAAGAGATAAAAAAATGATGATAATAATAATTACCATGAAAAATTCTTATGAGTTTTGTTTGGAAACTCTTTCACTATATTTGTTGTAAAGAGGTTTACTATTAAAAAGAAAAAAAATACACGTTTCTGATAATTTTCTGTGCCTCTGGCTCGTTCTTTCCCGCCCTCCTTGGCCCCCCCACATTGCGGGACGCAGCGGGGTCTCGCTCCCGGTCCAGGGTTCAAGCCCCCGCCAGCAATCCTGGTGGGGTGAGGATGCTCCCTGTGTCCCCCGGTCTCAGCGGTGGGGGTGACGCTGCCGTCCCGGCTCCCACAGGGACGACGGGCATGAGCTCGCCCCAAAACCCAACCATGGCCGGGCAGTGGGACACGGCCAGGGGTCACCCCGCTTTCCTGCTGGGGTGCCCCCCCATCTCCCATCCCTATCCCATAGGCACCAGGGATCCAACCAGTCCCAGGACTCGGAGCGCCCGTGGGAGAGATGATGGTTCCCACCACGGAATTCCTGGTGCTTCCCAGCAGCCAGCGCATCCTTGGGCTGCTTGCTGGCTCAACTGGGATGGGCACCCCAAGACCCCCCCGTACCCCCGCTCCCATGGACCCTCCCAGGCTTCCCTCCAGAGCAGGCAAAACATTTCCCACCCCCAGCTTTTCCTGGTGGGGGTGGGATCATCTCCTGATGCCTGATGAGCCCCACCTGGCCTTGAGACCAAAACAGGGCCCCCCCTCCACCTAGAGCTGGGATTTCAGGTGGGCTTCCAGCAAGGATGCTGGGTGAGCATCACCACCCGAGGACCACCTTTGGTTTGGGGTCCTCCCCACTGCACCCCCCATCGACCTGCTGGGTGTTTGGGGGGGGTCAGGATGTCCCCGGGGCTGTTGTGGGGCAGATCCTACAGCGCCCAGCTCCTCGGGATGGGGCGGACTGGGGGGAACAGGGGGGTGTGGGGCAGAGCCTGCAGCACCGAGCTCCTTGGGATGGGGGTACTGGGGAGAGCTGGGGGGTGTGGGGCAGAGCCTGCAGCGCCCAGCTCCTCGTGATGGGGGGGACTGGGGGGAACTGGGGGGTGTGGGGCAGAGCCTGCAGCACCCAGCTCCTCGGGATGGGGGGGACTGGGAGGAACAGGGGGGTGTGGGGCAGAGCCTGCAGCACCCAGCTCCTCGGGATGGGGGGGACTGGGGGGAACTGGGGGGTGTGGGGCAGAGCCTGCAATGCCCAGCTCCTCGGGATGGGGGGGACTGGGGGGAACTGGGGGGTGTGGGGCAGAGCCTGCAAGCCCAGCTCCTCGGGATGGGGGGGACTGGGGGGAACTGGGGGGTGTGGGGCAGAGCCTGCAGACCCAGCTCCTCGGGATGGGGGGGACTGGGGGGAACTGGGGGGTGTGGGGCAGAGCCTGCATGCCCAGCTCCTCGATGGGGGATGGGGGGACTGGGGGGGGGCAGACTGCAGCCCAGCTCGTGATGGGGGGACTGGGGAAACTGGGGGGTGTGGGGCAGAGCCTGCAGCGCCCAGCTCCTCGTGATGGGGGGGACTGGGGGGAACTGGGGGGTGTGGGGCAGAGCCTGCAGCGCCCAGCTCCTCGTGATGGGGGGGACTGGGGGGAACTGGGAGGTGTGGGGCAGGGCCTGAAGTGCCAAGCTCCTCGGGATGGGGGGGACTGGGAGGAACAGGGGGGTGTGGGGCAGAGCCTGCAGTGCCAAGCTCCTCGGGATGGGGGGGACGGGGGGAACTGGGGGGTGTGGGGCAGACCTGAGGCCAGCTCCTGGGATGGGGGGGGGGGGGAACGGGGGGTGTGGGGCAGAGCCTGAGGCCAGCTCCGGGAGGGGGGGATGGGGGGGACTGGGGGGAGCTGGGGGGGTGTGGGGCAGAGCCTGCACCCTATCGCATCCCTCTACCAGCTGCAGCGGGGCTCTCGTTTTGGGGCTGGGGCCATGGGGCAGGATTTGGCCCCTACAGGGCATCCCCCACACATCCCCCAAGCCATTTTGCTGCTGATTTCAACTAAACCGGGTCAAGAGCCTCCTCCCAGCCAAAAATCACCTTTTCACCCCCAAATTAATGGGGGGGAGGGGGATCCCCTTTCCACCCCAAGCCCCCGCCTGCAGCCTCCCCGCACCCCGAGCCGAGGTTTCATTTCTTTTAATGCGCAAAATGCAAATTTATTGAGTTATTACAAATTAAATGCCCGTCGGGTTGCGGGGGTGGGGGGGAGCCCCGCACGATCGCGTTTCCCCGCCGCGGCCGCCAGGTGGCGGCAGAGCGCAGCGCGCCGCCGGGTTGATTGACAGCTGTCACTCACCGCCCTGGCCGGCTGGCAATGAAGGGGGGTTGAGTGGGGTACGTGGCTGTGGGTCAGCCCAGGGTGGTTTTTGGGGTCCCGGGCTGGTTATTTCCATGCTACGCTGTCCCCCGCATGGAAGTGCGTGGCCAGGGAGCTCCTGGGGTCTGGTGCAAATTCCTTGAAAAGAAATCAAAATAAAAAACCGCGCCTTTGCCCATCCAGGCGGTGCTAGCGGCGAGACCCGCGGCGGCCAGCAAGGTTTCCAACCAACAGCACCCAGGCGAGGCAAGGACCTGGACATCACCTGCCTTTCAGCCCCTTGGGGGCTTGTGAAGCCGGGTTTGGAGCCGCCACGGGGTGCCCAGCGCTCCCGGAGCTGAATTTCCCCACCCTGGGAAGATGATTTGAAGAGCAGGTTCAGCACCATCCACCTCCGAGAGGCTTCTCCTTGCAGGGCAGGAGGGACCTTGCCGCTGCTTCGCTCCTGACACCTTCACTTGGGGCTGAATGCAGGTGGCTGGCCCCAAAATACCCAAAAAAAGTTTCAAATTTGCTTTTTTTTTTTTTTTTTTTTTTTTTTTTTTACAGGCCGGGGTATTTAAAGCTGGAGGTGCTTCCCATCCAGGCGTGCGCTGGGAAGCACCTCTGCCCTCTGGGAATGAAGCAGCCGGAGGAAGGGCGAGGAACGAAGGAGAAAATCCTTCACTCCCAATCATTCAGCCGGCGGCCTGGGGAGGACGGGGAGCTTTTCTTTCCCCTTATTTCTAAGTTTCGGGAAAGAAGGTTGGAAGCTGAAGTTGGCTTCTTCCCGGTGTTACCCTTGGTTGAAGCATCTCCCAGCTCCAGCTTCCCCCCCCCCCCATGCAATAATCGCTCCCGGCAGCCAGAAACTGTTCTTCGTACAGCCAAAGAATAGCAAAAAAACCACAAGTTTATCTGATATTTCTGTAATTTTTGAGGTGCGGCCTTCGCTCCGGAGAGGGAATCGGGGGTGGGTAGCGTGAGCTAATGGAGGGCATGTAAAAATCCCAAATCTGGCTGTATTTGACATGAGGCCGGCGGTTTTCCAGCCGAGCCCCTGCCAAATTTGCATCCCCAAACCATCGGCCCTTTGGAGCCATGCGTGCACGCACCCCGCAGACCCTCCGCCAGCCCCCAGCCCGCTTATTTTACAGCCCGCCCCCTTCCAACTTGGAAGTCGATTTAAACAACAGCAACAAAACGCTATGCCCGGTGTAAATCTTTAATCGGAACATGGGGTCGGTTCATTTTTTTTACACCCCCCCCCCCCCTCCCACCTCGGAGCCTGCGCTGCTGTGTACAATCAAAAGAAAGCCGAGTAAATTATTCATGGGGAATCTATTTCTGCTTTCCCTCCGTGGGAGATGCGGAGGCAGGGTCCGGGGGTGAGCGGCTGTCTCGGGGCGATTAATATTCGCTCCGAGAAGTTGAGCCGCGGCCGTTGTGCCGAAGGACGGATAAATCGCCGGTAACTTCGCGCCGCTCCCGGTTTTCCTTTCCCGGCGGTGGATGCCGGCGCACCCAGCCCGTGGGAAGCCGCACGCGTGGCTCCCAGCTCCAGCCACCCCAAAAAGCATCCGTGCGGCTTTACACCCGGGGGGGAATTGGCCCTGGAGCATCTCAGCAGCCCCTTCCCCACCTCCAAAGGATCCAAACATTGAGGCGGCGTTGCCAAAGCTGCTTGGAGAATAGCACAGGGTATGCTTTGGGGGGGGAGATTTTATTATTATTATTATTATTATTATTATTATTATTATTATTATTAATCTTATCAATACTATTATTAATCTTATCAATACTATTATTAATCTTATCAATACTATTATTATCTTATAATACTATTATCTTATTATATTATTATTATTTATTATTATTACTATTACTATTGTTTTTTAATTTTTTTTTATATTATTGCCTATTCATATTTTTATTACATATTTATGACTTTTTATTATTATGATTAGCTGATCGTCATGAGATCCTCATCCTGATTAGATCACTCTTACTGTCATTATCCAAGGAACTCTCCGGCCTATCCATCGACAACCGGCTGCCAGGGCGCATGGACCCCGGTCGTCAGCAGAGCAAGAACCTCTCTTCTCGCGGGTATTTTTTTTTTGTTTGTTTTTCATTTTTCCTTCATTTCTTTTATTTCAGGGTCACGCTCCACGGCCCAAAGTGCAAAACCCCATACTCTATTTATTTATTTATTTAGACCCTAGCAAAACCCAGCCGGGTCGAGCCCTTTCTGTTAACAATCTCCCCACCACCACCACCCCCTGCCTCCCGCCCCATCCTCGAAATCCAAAGTAGTGAAGGATTTTGCGGCAAATAATGGATCATTTTCCCATTTACCCGTGATTCAAGGATTAATAACTAATCCCATCAAAGGACATCTGCTTAGATTGTTCCTTGTCACTGAAAGTAAATAGAAGCCTTTTAGTCTTTAGCCCTAAACTCCTCCGAGGTTATTATGCCCAGGGAACCTCCTACAAGCGCTCGCTTTCTCTTTTGCTCCCGCTGTGACCAACCCTGGAGGGAGAAAGCAAACTTTGCCGGGCCCTGCACAGAAAGGTTATTTGCTAGAATGGAGGAGACTTTTATGAGAGGCCGGGGAAGCTGAGCCCCCTCGCCCTCCCCTAAGGCTCGGCTCTAGCGGGGGGCTGCAGCCCGCCGAGCCCTTTGAGTCACATTGTCCTGGGCATTTCCCACCCCCCCGCCCCTTTCGGGTCGGGGCTGCCGTGGCTTCTTGTCCCCCCTGGAAAGCTTCTTGTCCCCCCTGGAAAGCTTCTTGTCCCCCCTGGAAAGCTTCTTATCCCCCCCAAAAGCTTTGCTCCCCTTGGAAAGCTTCCAACACACACACCCCAAAAGCTTTGCTTCCCCCCCCAAAAGCTTTGCTTCCCCCCGGAAAGCTTTACTCCCCCCTGGAAAGCTTTACTCCCCCCCGGAAAGCTTCATACACACCCCAGAAAGCTTCACTCCCCCTGGAAAGCTTTGCCCCTATTTACATGGTGCTTTGGCTTGGATTTTTGGGGGGTGAAATAGGAAAAGGAGAAATTGTTTGGGTCTGGGTGCAAAAAAACCCTAAAATAAAATCAAATTCAGGGGTTGGAAGAAAAAGTCATGGAGAGAGAGGGGGGAGCGGGGAGGAAGGGATGGGGCTGGGGGCTCCGGCGGGATGGGTGGAGGGATGGCCTCCGGGGGGGGAAATGGGGAGAGGGGGATTGGGGATCTTGAGGGCAAGGGCCCTGGGAAATAACGAACTTCTTGCTCGCTAACGGGCTGTCGCCGTGCGGCCGGGGCTCCCAGCGCTTCGCCTTTTGGCTGCTTCTTGGGGGACGGAGAGGTTGCGAAAGGGGGCGAAACCCAACTGGGGGAGCAAATTGCCCTGGATAAGAGGAGCCCTGCCCAGCCCTGCCCCGTCCTCTGCCCAGGAGCTGTGGTCTGTAAATCTTAAGGAATGATTTCTTCCCAGGACAAACCGCCCCCCCTCCAAAGGAGATACCCATGGGGTCGCCTGGGGAGAACCCGGCGAAGGTCGCGGCGGAGCTGATCTCTCCTTGTGTTGGGGTGGAAATAACCAGCAGGCGCCCGTGCCTGGAGGGATGCACGCTGTAAGCATTTCAGAACAGCTAAAATTAGATTTTTTTTCCTCTTTTTTTCTCTTTTTTTTTTTTTTTTTTTCCCCCCCTGCCAGAACATGGCTGATTTTTTTATTTTTTTGGTTTTTTTTTTTGCTCTCCCTTTGGAAAAAGCTTCCTCGGAGATACAGACAAAAAAGAAACGCTGCTCCACCCTCTCCCCCTGGCGCACGCCAAATACGAGCGTAATTACAAATTGGGGGGGGGGACACAAACCCAGCCCCTGCTTTGGCCTATTGAGGGGAAAAACCTTCCAAAAATCCCAATGGCAACCAGCCCCGTCGGCCTTTTGCCGTGCGGGGAAGCCGGTCCTGCTGTGCTCGCCCTCCCAGCCCTGCGGACCCCCAGCCCCGCCGCCTCCGTCACGGGGACTCGGCTCCGAGCTCCGGCGAAGGGAACAATTGCAGGCAGAGCCAGTGGGAGTTCAAAAGGAGCAATAGTGAATTAAATGATAGCAATTTCCCTTATTTTCTGCCGCTTAAAGGTGCACGCTGGGAATGTTTAAATATCCTTGTTATCCTCTTCAATACCTAGAGAACGCTTTTTTAACGAGCAGGGCTGTAATCAGGCCGCGTTCGTGCCAGGCATCTCTTACTAACAAACGCCATTCTCCAAAAAGAGCTGTCCAGACCCCAGCCAAAGCCCTTTGAAGCAGAAGAAAAGGCACCTGCTGGACTGAGTGCTTCGGGCAGCTGTGCGAGCCGGGGTAGGTGCCGGGGGGACACTTTACCCAATTTGACTGAGACAAAACAGAGCTCCCCTCCCAACAGGGGAAGAAGGAATTTTGGGGTTTGGTTTGGGGGTTGGTTTTTTGGTTTGTTTGTTTGGGGGTTTTTGTTTTGTTTTTTTTTTCTTTTTTTTTTTTTTTTGTTTTTTTTTTCTTCCTACCCATTTGGAGGTGAGGATCACGCCACGCCTCGGGCCAAGACCCTCTGATATAAATGAATTTGCTGGTTTTCAGGCTCCAGCCCCCTTCCCCTCCCGGTGTACGCCGGGCGCCTTTGAAGGCATCTGGCTGCGCTTTGGCCCTTTGGGTTGAACTCTTAAAAATCTCCACCTGAGGTAGGAAATACTCACTGGGAAGAGGCAGGAGGAAGGCACGAGGCTTTTCAACCCGGAGCGGGCTCAGGGGAGAAGGATTTATCTCCCCAGGGCTGCCGATGGGTGCCTTGGTTGAGGATGGAGCAAAGGGTCCTGCTCCCCGGGGCGGGCAGTGGGTGCCTGTACACGGCTGGCACAGCCCCCCCGGGGCACGGGGAGAGCTCCGGAGCTTCCCTGCCACTGTCCTTCAGCGTGCAACCGCTCGCTTCAAAATGCAGCTTTTGTTGCCATTTTCTTTGTCTGGGGAGATGCTGGAGCGGTGGCACCGTGCGGCCCAGGCGGCGGCGAAAATGCCCGGCGAACGCCGTCGCTTGCAGAAAAGCGCCGCACGCGGGGTTGGTGCTTTTTAGCACCGAGACAAAGCCGTTTATTTAGAAATCCCCCGGCTCCAGACCTCTCTCCCTTCCGCACATCTAGGAACCAGGCGCCCGTACCCCAAATTTTGGCGTGACTGGGGCGGCGAGGAGGATTTTCAAACAAAAACCGGCGCCCGAAGGCCCCACGGTAGCAGCAACACGCGCTTTTAGAGGTTGCGGGGCCATGGTTTATAGGAAAGAAGCACACGCGGTTTGTCTAGAGTCACGCATGGTTGTGCGCTTAAAATACTTAAAAAGCCAAAAATCTTCTCTGAGCCCTATGTGGGATTTCTTACAGAGTTCAAACATCTCCTGGATGGAGCCGGCAGGCAAAAAAAATGAGGGAATTTCCCTTAAAAATATCCCACCAGGGAAGGTGTGGGCTGTTCCATGCTGGGGCCCTGCAGGATCTCAGCACCCTGCAAAACCATCACAGCCTCGGAGGTGCTGGCTGGTGCCCAGCACCCATTGGTGAGCAAAACTCATCTATTATTTTTTTTCCCCAAGCAGGGGGGAAAAGCTGTGGGGAAAACATTTTGCAGTGGGTATTTCACCCCCTCCCCGCACGCAGGGGCCCGGAGAGCAGCTCCCGGTGGGGTGTCCTGCCTGGAGGGAGCCTGGAGCTCCTGGGGTGGATGGAGCCGGGTGCGTGCACGTGTGCAGCTGTATGTAAATGGAACCCTGCACGCATCCTGCACGCACCGGGCGCGCTGGCGGCCTGCGTGTGCCACGCCGGCGGGACGCGCACCCCCGCGGGCGAGCACGCTTGCTGCACGCTTGCCGTGAATCCACGCACGGATAGGGCATACGCACACCCCAAGGTGTTTCTGAGCAGTTTTGGGAGGAGGGGGGGGGGGGGGTGTGTGTGTGCTGGTGAATTAAGCACCCCCCCCCTTTGCAGCAGGCACCCCCTTCTTTGCAGCTCCCCGATGTGCGGGGCTTCTCCCCTGGTCTGACCTGGGAGTTGGGGGGGGGGGGGGGGGGCAAGCCGCACCCCCAGGGCTGCAAAACCTTGCAAAGGCTCAGCAAAATAAAATTGGGGGGGGGGTGTGCGACCGGCCCCGAGTGGGTGCCCAGAGGGGGGGACACCCCTCACGGGGGGGGGGGTAACTGGTGCACGGCTCCAGGGAGGGGGTTGCGGGGGAGGGGGGGGAGCCCCTACTTTGTCCAATTCCCGCGGGGCTGGCGGGGTCCCCGGGGGTCCCCTCCCCGCCTGCCTGCCCCGGGACACCGAAAATCCCGGTTTTCCGAGGTGAAAATATTTGGTGTTTAACCAACGCCCCCCCCCCCCGCTGCCCTGCCGCAACCCGGCATTTGCCTTCCATCCCGAGGCTGCTTAAAAAAAAAAAAAAAAAAAAAAAGTTTAAAACGCTAAAATAAAATAAATAAATGTGAGGTGAGAGGGGTACAAACCCGCTGGGCTTTAGGCACCGGCTAGGGGCGGAGGAGCCCGCATTCCCCCGGTGGGTTCAGAGGGAATTCCGAAAAAAAATGGGATGAATTTCTCTTTCTCCTCCCTCCACCCCTTCCTCTGTAAAGTTCAATATAAAAGAAAATAAAGCCGAGCTTTGCAAACCCCCCCAAAAAGAAAAAATGAAGGTGGGAGGGGTTGGGGACCCCCGGCTCCGAAGGGAAAAGTCGCCCCTTTCTTTAATTGCTTCTTTGGGATAAAGAAGGGGGGTGGGGGGCGAATAAAAATTTTAAAAATCACTTTTTTAGTCTAATCTGGTGGGTGAAGCCTTGCTCGTGGGCTGCCAAGTGGTGCCAGAGCCTCACGGGTCTGGAATGAGGATTTTTCCAGGGAAAACCTCTCATCCCGTTGGTCTTCAGTAGCTGCGAATTTGCCAAACGAAAGGGGAACCGAAAGGGATTTTTATTTTTATTTTTTTTAATTTTTTTTTTTTAATTTTTTTTTTTCTTTTCCCTCCCCTTCTCTTTCCGAACAGGATTCCCTGCATTTGGAAACTCACGGGAGGTTTGGAGCAACCGGCGGCTCCATTCCGCAAATAAAAATGAATCAAAAGAGCGAAGGCGATGGAGATGCCCGGGGTAAGGGAAGGTCCCAGGCTGTCGCCGTGCGGGCTCTTTGCCATTTCTGGCCGTTCCCAGTTAATAAATGAATGAAAAAAAAAAAAAATATAAATAAGGATAATAAATCCTAGTAGCTGAGGAATTAATGAGGGATGGGGCAGAGGAATGCGGAGAGCAACGACCCGGACGGGGCTGGGGAAGGCGGCTCCGTTGCCGAGCAAATGCGACGGCTGAAAGGTTTGGGGTTTTTTTTCCCCAATTAAAAAAAAAAAATAATTTAAAAAAAAAAAAAAAAAGAAAGAAAGAAGGAAAGAAACCCCCTTTCCCCCACGTCTCGGTACCGGTCGGGCTTGTGGAGATGTCGCCGTCCCCGTCCCCCCCCCGGGCTGGTGTCACCTCCCCGGAGCCCTCGGGACGGTTTTGCTCCCTTTGGGTATTTTTATACTTTTATAAATATATTTATTATCCAAACCAAGCCCCCCAAACGTGCTCAGCGGCAGGAATCGATTCCTGATTTCATTTTATTGTCGTTATTTTGGGGTAGCTGGCGAAATAGAGAAAATGTTATAGACTGGGGGGGACACACACACACACACGACACACCAAAAAAAAAAAAAATCCGAAGGAAGGAAGAAAATTCGAGTCCAACTTTAAAAGGGGAATTATTCTTTAATGAGCCGCGATTCGGGTTTGTGGAAAGAGGAAAACAAAGTCATTTCCTAAATAAAGGGGGGGGGGGATGTTCATAAAATAATTTAATAAAATGCCACGGTGGGAGAGGCTGCCAATGCCCCCCCCCTCCGATGGGCACCGGGGAGGGAGCCCGCTCCTGCGGTGCCATCCCCAGCTTTGATCACTCAGTGAATGCCGGGGGGGGGGGGGGGGGAGCTTTGCTCCTAAGCGGTGCTTATTAAGCAAAAAAAACAAAACCAAAAAAACCACCCCAAACCCCCCACAACCTCCCCAAAAAATAACTCAACCCAAAAAACCCCCAAACCCCGACGATGCTGCTACAAATCGCAGGGAACTCTTTATCGCGAGGGAACCCGCGATCGAGTGGGTGCGCCGGAAAAATCCCCGGGTTATGGTGGGGTTATTTTTATTTTTAATAAAATATAAAAAAGGCCGTAATTACCTCTAACCCCCCCCCCCCCCCACCCCCGCCGGGGCCGGTGCCTGGCATTCGGCGTTTTCCCTAATTCACGGGTTTTTTTCCCCAATATCCAGCCCGTAGCAATGGCTCAGGGGCAGCCGCTTGGGCTTTGGGAGCCCGTGAGTTTATTTCGAAGGGAGAAAATTTGGATTTCATGAAAATAGGAGCAAATTGGGAGCAGCCACGCGGGACCCGGGCGCGCGTGTCTGCCCCCCCCCCCAGCTCTTTGTGCACCCGCCCGTTTCCTTTCAACCCACCCAAATACCCACCAAGAACCTTTTTTCCCCCCCCCCACCCCCCTTTCCCCCGCACTCCTCACCCCAATTTCCAACCCCAAACCCCGCTGCAGTTTTCCCGCATCGCGTCCCCGGCTGCCGAGAGAGGAAAGAGAGAGGGGTTGCCATATTTGCATATATGGTAATGAGCTCCTAATTGCCAGCCTTGCTGGGCTTTGCTGATCGATTTCGAGCAATACATAGGTTAAGGAAGCTTGGAAATATCGCGACTCCCCTCCCCCGCAGCCCCCCCCCCCCCCCCCCCCCCGGGCCCCCTTTGCGATGGAGCCGGCCCCGCATTTGCATCGCAACTTTTTTTTTTCTCTTTTCTTTTTTTTTTTTCTCTTTTCTTTTTTTTTTCTCTTTTCTTTTTTTTTTCTCTTTTCTTTTTTTTTTTCTCTTTTATTTTTTTTTCTTTTAATTATTTTTTTCCCCTTCCCCCCCCCCCCCCCCCTTTTTTTTTTTTAACTAGAACACGTATACTTTACGTATAGGCTACGTGGAGGCTCCTCGGCCGCTCCTATATATCCTTACGCCGGGCACGGCCCCCTCTCCCTCCAACGGCGGCTCCGGCCTCGGGGGCTACCGCGAAGACCCCGCGGGCTACAGAGGTGGGGGCGAGCCGGGGGCGGGCAGGGGCAGGGAGGGCGAGACGGGCAGGGAAGGCAGGGCAGGGCAGGACGGGCAGGGAGGGCAGGAGGCGGGCAGGGCAGGGCAGGACGGGCAGGGGGGCAGGCAGCACGGGCAGGGAGGGCGGCAGGCAGGGCACGCAGCACGGGCAGGGCAGGGGAGGGCAGGGAGGGCAGCGCAGGCAGCACGGGCAGGGAGGGCGGGACGGGCAGCACGGACAGGGCAGGCAGCACGGGCAGGGCAGGGCAGGGAGGGCAGCGCAGGCAGCACGGGCAGGGAGGGCAGCGAGGGCAGCGCAGGCAGGGCGGGCAGCACAGGCAGGGAGGGCAGCGCAGGCAGCACGGGCAGGACCCGCTGGCCTTGCGGGCGCATCCCCCGCCGAGAGCCGCCCCGAGCGTGGGGAAGAAGTCGGGGATAAGCCGCGGGGGGACGACGACTCATCCTTCCCCCCCCCCCCCCCCCAATCCCCCCAATCCCTTCCCCGCCCCGTGCTGGCTGCGGGCGGCCGGGCCAGGGCACGGCCCCCCCCCCCCCTCCCCCCCCGGAGCCCCCCCCCCGGAGCCCCCAGGAGCCCCCCCCGGAGCCCCCCCCCGGAGCCCCCGCGTCCCGCGCCGGGCCGGCCCCGCAGCCGCCGAACAATGCGCGGCTCGGCGGAACAAAAGCCGCGGGGCTTGGGTTGCTGAACACGTCTGAGGCCAGACGAGCCGCGCGATTTATTGGACTTGGTGAGAAAATCATAATAAAAAAAAAAAAAAAAAAATTAAGGGGGGTGGGGGGGTGGGGAAGGCGGAGGGGGGGGGGGGAAGCGCTGCGGGCTGGGCTGGGGGTGCGGATCCCCCGCCAGGGCCGGCTGCGGGGTCGGGGTTTGCCCCAAAGCCCTGGGGGCAGGTGGGAGCCCCCCTCCTCTTCCTCCTCTCCCCCCCCCTCCCCCCCTTCCCTCTCCGCGGGACCCCTGAATCTGAACTGAGAAAGTTTGGGGACGGCCGGGCACGGCCCCCCCGCACCCCGGGCCGCGGTTTTCATGGAGATGCCCCCGCCCGCAATCCCCGGCAGCAGCCAGCGCCGCCTTCCCACGCTCCCGGGGGTCACCCAGACCCACTCAGCGTGGGGGGGTGCACTGCCCCCTCCCCCCCCCCCGGCTCGGGGATGTTTTGGGGGGGAGGGCCCCCCCGCCGCCGCCCCCCCCCCCCCCCGCCTCTCTGGGCAGGGGATGGGAGCGGTGGGTGCAAGGAGAGGTCGTTCCCGCTCCCCCCCCCCCCCCTCGCGTGTCCGTGGACTCCTCGTTGCCCTCCGCGCCGAGCGAAACTCCCGCCCGTGGGCACGGCGCAGACAGCGGCGCTGGCCCACGGGGCTTTGTGCTGGAGGGGATGCTCGCCGTGCGTGGGCGCGGAGCGACCCCCGCGCCCGTGGGGCGGGTGGGGAAGGAGTGTGTGTGGGGGGGGTCCCCCAAACCCCCCTCCTGAAAGCGGGAGCGGCCGGGGGGGGTCCGCGGTGCGGAGCGTGGGGCGGCTTTGCGTGAGGACACGCACACGGGTGACCCTGGAGGCGGAGGGGCCACCCCCCCACCCCGGCCGGGGTGGGGGGGGTGGTGTCTCCTCGTGTCCCAGTTCTTTAATTTTTCTCCCACCCCAACCGGAGCCGAGCTGCTCCCCTCGATTAAAGCCCTTGCCCCCCTCAGCAGGCCGGGAAGGTCACGAAAATAAGCGTGGGGTTGGGGTTTTTAAAATTTTATTTAATTTTGGGCTTTTTTAACAGTGATTCGGGGCCTGAGGTGAGCTCCGGTGGGGCGGCTGGCACCTGGTGCTGCCACCCGTGGAAAATCCCGCACGTTTTAGTGCTTTTTTTTTTTTTTATTCCCTGCCAAAGAACCTTTTAATTTTAATTTTTATTTCCCCTCATTTTCGTAACAAAAATCCACATCCCCGCCGTTTGTCCTTAATTCCCCCCAGTGGCGCGGGGAAGGAGAGGGGGTTGTGCTCAAACGGGGAAAAATAAAATCGTGCAGTTTGGGGGTTTTTTTGGGGTTGTTTTTTTTTTTTTTTTTCGGTTCGTGCGTGGATTCCCGTCTGTGCAAAAAAGCGCTTGGTACCCCCCGGGTCAGATCCTGCCCAGCTCAGCTCCGCTTTTAGCCCTGGGTACCCACCCTAAAAAAAAAAAAAAAAAAAAAAAAATTAAGTTTTTCTTTATGCAATTTTCGGTGCAAATTTTGGGGCTGGAAATGTTCGGATTTGCCGTGAATCGCTCGATGCCGCGATCGCGGCGACGGCTCCTGGGATTTCTTGGCGGTTTTGTCTGGCTTCAGAATTCCTAAAGCGACTTTATGGAAAAGCAGGGAGCGGGGGGTGTGTGTGTTTATTTGCTAAAGAAACTCCAAACGCACCCCAGCATCTCCTACAAAATCACGCGTGTCCTTCCCTAAATCCTCCCGGGTAGGGACGTGCCTAATGCGGTGCTAATATATATATATATATAAAAAAATAAATAAAAAAATATATATATTTTAAAAAAAAATGCCCTGTCATAGGGATAATCCCAGGGAGAAAATAAGTTTGAAAGCTGAATCCGTGTCTCCGTGGTGTGTCTCGGGATGAAGGGGAATATCCTTCGTGTTTCTTCTTTTGGCGGGTGAAAAAAAATGGCTCTGATTTCTGGAGGAGCCTAAAAAAGAAATGAATTTTTTTTTTTTTTTTTTTTTTTTTTTTTGAACGTCGATTTAATAAAAAGGAGGGGAAAAAGAAGGGAAGGCGTGAGGCTGTGTCCTCCCCCAAAATCCCGTCTCGGCGAGGGGAGGGGGTGGTTAAAGCCGGGCCCGCCCGGGTCCCTGCGGAGCCCCTCCGCAAACGGCCACGCGTGGGGGCTGCGGGGGCGGCGGGGTCCGTCCCCCCCCCCCGGCGCTGCCGGCGCTTTGACGTCCCCCTCCGTCCCTTCTCTTCCAGGACAGCCCCGCGGCTCCTGTCCCCGCTTCACCCCCCCCCCGCCCCCGCCGGCTCTGCCCACGGGGGGAGCAGCCGCTGGCGTAGGGAGAGCGGCCCAGGTGGGTCACGGGGGACCACGGGGGGAGAAATCACGGGGAGCGGGAAGGGGTCAGCGGGGGGGTGTTTGCCTAAAAATGCTGCGGGAGCTGCACGAAGGTGTCCCCGGGGAGCCCCCCTGGTTGCTGCAGCCCCCCCCCCCGCCCAAGCACCCAGCAGGATGTTCCCCAAATCTGCGGGTTTTCCCCCAATCAGGACTGGAGGTGAATGTGGGGAGGGGGTGTAAAACAAAAAAAAGTGCCCCCCTCCACCCCCCCAACCCGCTTCATGCAGCAGGGGGCTCACAGAAAAACCAGGCAGGAGGCCCTGGGGGGGCAAAGCCCAAGCCAGGCTGGTCAGGGGGGTCCCCCCAGGCCGGTTTGGGGACCCCCCCAGGGCTGAGGTGGTCCCTGTGGTGCCCCCCAGGACCCTCCCTGCTCGCCCCCATCACTGGTATTTCCCCAGCGTCCCCCCCTTTCCCCGCTCCCAGCCAGGGCCGTGTTCCCAAAGCCCAGCACTGGGCCTGACGGGAAGCCAGACCAGTGGGCTCCCATTTTCCCAGTGGGGGCAACTGGGAGAGAGGGCTCCAACGGGGAGGACGTGCCCTGGCTGCGCTGGTGGTGGCAGAGGGAGAATCTGGCTCCGGGAGGAAGGCAAAATTCGTGATTAACCTCCCGCCCCACACCCACAGCCCCAAACCCGGCTGGTTTTTATATTTTTTTACAGTAGGAAAAAAAAAAAATTCCAAGGAATTTTCAGCGAAAAGATAAAAAAAACCGCGCCCCAGCGACGGTTCTCGCCTGAGGAGAGGTCGCGGTTGGGGTTTTGAGGCTCTCGGTGTTAGGAGGGGAAAAAAAGGGTAATTAATGGGGGGGTTAAACCCCCAGAAATCAACCAGCGTTGGGTTCCCGTCTGGGGTCCGCGGAGCGTGGCCAGGCCCCGGCACCGAGCGCGGTTGGATGCTGGCTGTGGGTGTGGGGGCTTCCCCCCCCACCCCGAAAGGGGGGGGGCCGGGGGGGCTGGGCCCCCGGGGGGGGGGGGGCGGGGGGGGGTGATGGTAGTGAGGGTGGTGGTGTTGGTGGGGAGGGTGGTGGTGGTGATGAAGGTGTGGTGATGTGTGATGGTGGTGGTGTGAAGGTGATGGGGGGGTGAGGGGGTGGTATGGTGTGGTGGGTGGTGATGATGGTGATGAGGTGATGGTGGTGGTGGTGATGATGGTGATGGAGGTATAAAGGTGTGGTGGGTGGTGATGATGGTGGTGGTGGTGATAATGGTGGAGGTAGTGCTGATGATGAAGGTGACGATGGTGGTGGTGGTGGTGATGGTGATGAAGGTGATGGTCGTATCGGCGGCGATGGTGCAGATGGGGGTGGGGGATGATGGGGAGGGTGATGGGGGTGACGGGTGGCGGCGATGCGCGTGTGCGCGCCGCTCCCGGCCCCTCCCCCGCCCATTGATGACCCGATAGGCGCTGCAGAGGGGTGGGACCCAGGGGTGGGTGACGTCAGGCGGGGCCGAGCCAATGAGAGGCGGCGGCGAGGGCCGGGAGTGTGAAAGCATGAATGAAAAGTGCCGCGCGCCGCTCCCCCCGGCGCAGAGGCTGCGGGCAGCGGCGGGCAGCAGGTAGGAGCCGAGCCTAGCCTAGCTAAGCCTAGCTAAGCCGAGCCGAGCCTAGCTAAGCCGAGCCTAGCTAAGCCGAGCCGCTCTGCTCTGCGGGAGAGGCGGCGGCGAAGCCAAGGCGTTTAGGGAGGGAGGGATGGAGGGAGCGGTGCGGGAGGGATGGAGGGAGCGGTGCGGGAGGGATGGAGGGAGCGGTGCGGGAGGGAGGGAGCGGTGCGGGAGGGAGGGATGGAGAGGTGCGGGGATGGAGCGGTGCAGGTCCCTGGGCGAGGGGAAGGATGCAGGGGGAGGCGGGAGGGAGGGCTGCGGGGCTCCCGGAGGAAGGAGAGGGCTGCGGGGGAAGGAAGGCGAGGGGTACCCCGAAGAAAAGAAGGGGTGCGGGTCCCTGCCCGAGGTGCGCGGTCCTGAGCTGCAGGCGCTCCCTTCCTTCTTTCTTCCCCTTCCCTCCCTTTCATCATTTCCTCCGTGTTTTCCGTGTTTATTCATCGCTTCTGTTCCCCCAGATCTTGGCCGAATCCAAAGCATCCCAAGTTATTATTTATTTTACCCGGCAGCTCTTTTTCGCAGTCATTTTGTCGAGAGAGCGTTAAATGCAATTTATGGGGGGGGGGGAAGGGGAATGCCCTTTTTGGTCTTTTCTGCACATTTTAAGTTGCGGCCGCAAATGATATTTGCTTTCCTTATTCCCCGTTTGAATGCATTAATTGGATCCTTATTAAAAATAACGCGGGCTGAATGCTCAGCACCTGCCCAATATCATCGGGCTTGCAAATGAAACAAATTCCAACTCGGCAAGGAAAGAGCCTGCTTCTGGGGGGCTGGGGAGGGGTGTGTTAGCCCGTAATTCCCCTCCAAATTGTATTTTCGAGGGGCCTGATCCTGCTTGTCCCATTGATGCTCAGGGGAGCTTTGCCCTGGGCTCGCTGGCTTGCAGGAACAGGGCCACTGTGTGCTGATATTCTGGATTTTGCTGCTAATATTTGCTTTTTTTTTTTTTTTCCTTTTTATTCTTTTTTTTTATTATTATTCTTTTTATTTTTTTCCCCTCCCTCGTTCCTTCCTTAAAAGCCCCCGAACCCCCTGGAGAAGAAGAGGTTGGGGTTGGTTTTATTTTTCCCCCTGCTAATGCTGTAGACTTCAGGGGTTGGTTGTTATCTTTGGTTATCTAGCTGTATGAGTGGTGTCGAGTCTTCATAAAGCTAGATAACCGAAAGTAAAAATAACCCCATTACACGCCTGAGGAGGATGTGGAGAAGAAAGGAAATTCATCCAGAGGAAGAGGAGGAAAAGGAAAAATGAAATGGAAAAAAAAAAAAAAAAAAAAAAAAAGAAGAGGAAGGAAATGAGAGGCGGAAAAAAAATGGGGAAAAAAAAAAGACAACTTTTTGAGACTGGAATTAAAACCTGAGGTAGGATTTTTTTTTTTTTTTTTTAAATTAAAAAAAAAAAGACCCTGTGTGATTTTAAGAAAGAGTTTTAGTGGTTCTGTGCATGCGAAGAAAACGCCTGTCTTGAGAAAGACAAGGATGTGGCCGCTCTCGCTTCGGCTGGGACCTGTAATTGAATTACCAAAGCCAAACTTCCCATCAGATTATGAATTAGTTAAGCCCAGGACCCAGCCTACAGATCGAGGAGGAACTTGCGTTGCGTAACCAGGCGCGTAGCGGCAGAGAACCCATAAATCACTGCAGATTACTGTGGCGGATTATCTGTTTAATAAAGCAGCACCAGAGCAATGTTTATTAATGGTTGTTTTGCAAATATGAGCACTGGATTCTTTTAATTTTTTTCCTTTTTTTTTTCCTTTTTTTGCCCCCCTTTTTTTTTTCCTTTCCCCCCTCCCGTTCCCTCCGTGCTGTGTTTAATTTTCTCCCCGACAGCTCTAACTTGGTATTGGGCTTAGAAAGAAGGATATGATGGGGTGGGAAATGGTTTCTTGCAGTTGTCTTTGGTTTTTTCTTCCCTCGTACCCCTATCCAAATGCTTTCTTTCATCTTTTAACCCCTTGTCTATGGACATTTCTTTGATTGGACTCAAGATTCCATGATCGGGGGGGTTAAAAAAAAAAAAAAATATATATTTAACTTGTGTATGGAACCACGTGAGACTAATTGGGGAACGTAATTTTGCTTCATTTATCCTCTGCAAATTCATGCTGGTCCTTACCCCTGGCACTGGGTTCTCTGCCAACCTCTTCCTTATGGAAATGGAGATTTTATAGAATTTTTTTTTTTCACCTACTCTACTGTAGAAGGGAATTTGGGGTCAAAGAGGGTGAATTGGTTGCTTCCTGCTTGCTTTTAATGGTCAGACTGATTGCCTTAGATGCCACCCGCAAAATCCCTTTCCAAATAGGTTGCTGTGTCTTGATGTTGCGTAGAAGAACACAAAGCTCTTGGGATGGTTTAAGGTAATCTCAGAGTGGTGATTCCAAGGGGGGTGTGTGGAAAATAATGATTTCATAATAATAAAGAACAAATAGGGGTGACAGCACCCGAGCTAGTTTCGGAAAGGAGCAATTATAGCCTTGCAACGTAACGAAAACCCTCTGGTGGGAGGTGTGGAGAAGGAGCTGATTTTTTTTTTGACCTGTGCTGGACCCGCTCGTTTCACTCGCGTGTGCATCGGGATTTAAAAAAAAAAAAAATAATTAAAATTAAAAACAAAAAAAAAAAATGGCAGAAGAAACTGTCCCTGGTACCTGGTGCAGGGAAAGGCTGTAGTTCTGGGTGTAATGGGAAGGGTTTATCCTGCTCATGTGATTATTTTAAAATAATAAACAAGATTTCCCCCCCCCCCCCCCCCCATGACCCTGTAATTCAGAATAATTCAGCGCAATGTCGTAACCTGTCAGGGGGTAGGAAGTTTTTACGGGGAAAAAAAGGCACTTTTGTCCTCCTTTTGGGGTTCATCCCGGTGCTGCTCTTGTTCCTGGCGCTGTCCCTGCAGCCCCCCGCCGGCGGTGGCAGGGGCGTAGGGAAGTTTTTACAAGCTCTTGGTTTATTCCCTCTTCTCTGTTGCCTTGCTGCCGCTCCTCCCTTGGGCAAGTGCGAAGTGCCGCTCTCCTGGCCTGGTGGCTTGTCCCCAGCCAGAGGGGGACATTGCAGAGGACGGGGCAACAGAAAGGCAGCTCCAGGAAGCATCTGAGCCTTGGCCCATGGAAGGGGAAAGAGCGCGTCCTTGCCCATGGAAGGGGAAAGAGCATCTTCCATGGAAGGGGAAAGAGCGCGTCCTTGCCCATGGAAGGGGAAAGAGCATCTTCCATGGAAGGGGAAAGAGCGCGTCCTCGCCCATGGAAAGGGAAAGAGCATCTTCCATGGAAGGGGAAAGAGCGCGTCCTCGCCCAAGGAAAGGGAAAGAGCATCTTCCATGGAAGGGGAAAGAGCGTCCTCCATGGATGCTCGCACCCCCGAGTGCCTTTACAGAATGAAGTTGGACACCCTTGGCTTTGGTGACAGCAAGATGTCACCGCGCAGAGCTCTCCTCCTTCACCCCTCCGAGGCAGACCGAGCCGGGAGGTTGCTGGTTGAGCTGGCGTTGAGCGGTGGCCTGTATGAGCGAAGGGGTGCGGTGGCTTGCCCAGGGACAAGTGCGCGGGGGATGAGGGACTTTTATTCCTGGGTGAGCACTGGAGAGCTGCCATGTGCCATCCACCATTGGCCGGTGTCTTCGTTCAAGGAGGGGGGGGGCGGAAAAAAAAGCGCTTTTTGTCCAATCAGGGGCTGGAAGTGATGCTGTGTGATCATCTTTTGGTGTTCCTAGGTGACCAATCATGGTCTGTGCGGGGCCAAGGCGGCATCACCATAGGCTGATGTTTGATGGTGTCACTTGCTTGGGTATAACAAAGGCATGAGCAGGAATGGGGGGGATGCGAAGTGGGACGAGGGCGAAACTCGGCGGGGAATTTGGCAACCCAGAGCGTAGGGAGCTGGTGCATGGCAGGCTGGGTCTGGGGGCAGGAGGTGTCCATGCTGGGTGGTGATGGAGGGGATGGGTTTAAAGCCCATGGTGCCTGACCCGGTTCTCCAGAGCTCATGCACCTCATTCCCCGCTGCAAAAAGTGCCCTTTAAAATGGTCGTGAACCCCCCATTCTGCTCAGGGACATGGTGACACCGTGGGGTAAAGCATCTCCAGGTCTTCACCCATCCCTTCGCCCTCCCGGCCTGGCAGGGTGAATGGGAACCAGTTTCACCCCACTGGTTGCTCTTTGGTGGGGCAGAGGGTCGGGTGGGTCCCTTGGGGCTCTCGGCGCCACGGGTTTTGCCGCAGCTCCCCTGGGGCCCAGCGGGGCCGTTGGACCGGGTCGCACTCCGTGCGGGTGGAGATTTCTTTTTAACTGGGATTTTTCTCAGGGCGGGTGACCATTCCCAGCTGCATGGCTGAGACCTTGGCTCTCCCAAAGGCCTTTGGCAACACGAACTGGAATAGCCTTGCAAAGAGCTGATTTATTATTGTTTTTTAATTTTTTTTTTCCCTTTTTCTCCCCGATTTGCTACCGGAGTGCACTAAAATAAGAAAGCCCAGCGTGTCGGCATGACGTTGATCCAAATTGCAGCTTACATGTGGCCGTTTAAGGTTGCTTGGACGCTATGATTTGACTGGTTAACACTCAGCACTGTCTACTCCGTTCTCCCTTACGGCTCCATAACCGCTGGGGACGTTAAGAGATGCGCTTGCATGTTCTGTATCGAGAGATTAGCTCGCCACGTTCTTGTTCATGCTTGGCCGCGGTGTATTTGAGGGGGGGGAAGAAAAAAAAGGGGCCAACGCAACGCTAATTTTCCAATGGTTCAGTGCGTCGGGGAGAAGACGTAGCCTGTGCAAAGATAATTATTGGAAATGATGAATTCCGTTCGATAGCTCACTTTTATCGAGGAAAGAGCTCGCTGCCTTTAGCTCCCGGCTTTAAGGCTGGTGCCAGGGGTGCAGAAATGCAGCGGATCAGGTTGTGGTTGAGTCCCAAGCCCCTTCGCGGCAGCGCTCTCATCCTCCCAGCGATGGGCTGCGGCCGGCACGGCGGGTCGGGGGCTGCCAGACCTGCAGACATACTCGTGTCAGGCAGCGCCGCCGGTGCATGTTCACTTTTTCTTAACATTTATATGCTTTATAAATACCCTTAGCAAGTTCTCAGCCCCGAACTGTGAAAAAACCATTTGAAATTTTTTTTTTTAAAAAAATCAGGATTTTATGTCTGCTTTCCTCAAAGATGATTCCTGACCGACGGAATTTTCTGCTGGCCTTTTTTTTTTTTTTTTTTTTTTTAACAATTTGTAACGGAAAACAAAAGGAGGCCCCGATGGCTCGAGCCCGTCGAGGTCTCCGCAGAGTCCGAGTTGCCCCTTTTCCTCCCCGCACCGCTGTGGGTTGGAATGGCACAAAGAAATCAGAGGGGGATGCACGTATATCTCTTTATTTTTGAAATATATGGATATGCTGCCTTCTTCCAAGCCATGGCAGCCCGGTTTGCATGGGAGACAGGATGGGTTTTAAAGGTGCTCTGGAGGCAGGGCTGGCAGGCGGCGGCGGCTCGCACCCGGCGTCACTCCTAGAAGCAGTTTTGGGGTGTCGGGTCGGTGCGACGTGGGGTCCGGGACACCTCGTTAGGCTGGGTTTGGGGGTGAAAGTGGAAAGCTTCCTTCCATCCGTCCCTCCAGGGGTCAAAAATGCTGATTGAAGCCCCCAGCCGCTGGCCCGGGGCTGAGCGGGGAGCTCGGCTTTGTGCCGAGAACAGAGTCTTTCCTCTTCAAACAATCGGGGGCTTCAAAACCCCTGAACGTTTTCAAGGGAGCGATTTTTCTGTCGGGATTATGAGAAAGCGGCTGAGTGGGCGCGCTAAGCCGCCGTAGGAATCAGATCAGGCCCCGCTTTCATTCCAGCAAGTGGCGGGGTGTGTGGGAACGGGGGCCGGGGCGATGCTCTGAATTAAGCACCCAAACGCTGCGCCCCAGGGCCCCCCCCAACCCATTTCGGAGCAGAGGAAGGGTGCGGGCAGCTCCCTTTTTGTGCTGACCCCGGTCCCCGCCGTGGCTTTGCTGGTGGGGGTCTGGCCGCCGATGCGCGGCTCTTTGCAACCCCCTGCGATAGTTTTGGGGTGGCCGGTGGGGGTCTGTGCACAGCAGAAGCAAAAAGGGGGGGGGGGGGGAGGTTCTTGAATCATGCCCCCCCCACCATCCCAGGGTGCAAACGTGATGCTGGGTGTCCAGCAAATGGGACCGGACGGCTCTCCTGCACCCTGCCCAGGGACAGCGGGTGGCAGTGCCCCGGGGGGGGGACAGGCTGGAAGGAAAATGATGAGCTCTGTGGTCTTTAGGCTGCTCGGAGGAGATGGCCTGCGGCGGGCAGGTCGCTCAGATGCAGCCGGGGTAATTGGATGTGAAAGCGGAGCTGCGGCGATCGCCGCCCGTGCCGGCAGCTTCGCCTCTCCCCGTCACCCGCTGCCACTGTGGGAGTTTTTGCTGGCCCCAGGTTTGTGTGACAGCATTGCCAGCGTGGCGGGGGAGCCCTAAAAATAGTCCTGGGGCCGCATTCCGGCTTGCCCAGTGGGATTTTCAGGGATGGAGATAGGAAGGGACGTGTGCGTGCGAGTCCCGACACCTCCCCGCTTGCTGCTTTTCCCCCACCGCTGTAAAACATAGGAGGAAAGGGTGGGAGCCACCGGGCTTTGGAGCAGGCAGGATCTGGCCGCCTGCAAAGCTGTGGTGCGGCCGTGGGTTTTGCAGCAAAAAGAGCTGGGAAGTCTTGGTTTGGGAGCCCTGTGCCAGCCGTGGCGAGGGACCCCCGGAATCTGGGGCTGGGATGGGGTTGGGGGGGGTTTCCCTTATGGATTGAAGTCTGCAAAGGTAACGGGGAGGTCTTGGCTCGGCGCTCCTGGCTGAATCCATCTCTGGTTATCAGTGGATCACAGTCTTGTGCCGGCGTCTAACTCCAGGCTTTATCCTCCTACAGCTGAGACCAGGCTTGGCCCTGGCATCTGTAACTGTGAAGCTAAGCTGTGTAATCCTCCCCCAGCAACGCCGGCCATGGCCTGAGCCGTGGCTTTGACAGCCCAGGCTAGGTGTAAAAATCATTTTAATTCCACTTTCAGGGCTTTTAATATTGCCGGAGTAGGGACAAAAGGGGCCGTGCCAGGATGCCGGTGTGGGAGCGTCCACGTGGGGTGCTGGGCTTTCACTGCTTGGTCTCGTGCGATGAATTTTTTGCAGGCAGGTGGGGGTTGCTTTGGGACGGGGAGAAAATGCAGGCTCTCGGAGGATTAAAAAAAAAAAAAAGCTGATTCATAAGTGTTGGGAAAGAGGAAGAGTTGAGTATTCATCGGTGCGGTGGGATGGCGTGGCCCCAAGCCCCACGTGGGGCTCCCCGGCTCGTCCTGTGCCTTTGCATCGCTTGGGTCGATGCAGGTAAACTGGGTTTAACTTGACCTTCAGCCTGCTGGAAGCTGAAAACTTGTCCCTTTGGGGGGGACGGGGGGGAAATACCCCAACCCCAAACCTCCTGGATCAGTGTGTGACTTATGATGGGGAGGGGAAAGGGGGTCCCCCACATCCACCTCGTTTTTCCCGAGGGACTGGGTGCTCTTTGGGAAGGAGGCAGAGCTCTCCCCGCTTTGTTTCAGCCATTCCTCCCCCTCTGGCTTTTAGTCAACGCATTCCACTTTGGGTACGAGCGAAACCTTCAGCTTTTTGGGTATTTCACAGGAGTTTAGGGATTCCCGGGTTGAACCGGGCAGGAACGCGCCTGGGCCAAATAACCTTTCTCTGGCATGAGCAGGCACCAGCTGCTTGGGAGGAAAGTGCTTGAAATCCAGCAATTACGGGATAATGTATTCCCGGAGAGTTTCGCAGCGTTCTCTCCCCGAGCCGGAGAGTTTGTATCCCCTCCCTGAACCTTATAAACCGTCGTTAAACTCGGATGTTCTCAGCATCCCCTCCTCGATGGTGCTGGGAGTGGGGGGCATCCCACAGCAGGGAGCTGCAGGGGCTGGGGGCTGAGCAGGAGGGAAAAAAAAAAAAAACCCTAAATTTTTTAGCATTGGCTTTATATTTGCCTCTTCCCCCCCCCAATGTTTCAGGAGAGGAATAGCGGCTTTGAAAAGAGCTGGAAGCGCAGCGGCCTCCGCAGCCGCCTCTGAGTCAACGGAGAAGCCGTGGGGAATTAGGAATAGAACTTTGATCGTTGAAGGGAATTAGGCACGGAATTCGTACGGGAACTTTGATTCATCCTGTAAGGCGCCGTTGGCATCCAGAGGATTTTTCCTACCTGCTCAGCCTTGGCCGGGAGGTGCAGGATTTGACCCCCGAGGACACGGGGAGGTTTGAGGGCTCGGGACGCTTTGCTGGGCTGGATGGGTTCTGCGGAGGCCACCGAGCTGCCTCCTGATTTTTGCAGACAAACCCCATTCCCCGGAGAATTTTCTCCCTTCTTCCTTTTTTTGTTTTGGCTTCGAACACCAAACCCCACCGAGCCCCCCTGCTTTATTATTTTTTTTTCTCCTTTTTTTTTTTTTTTTTTTTTTTTTGTTTTTAAGGAAAAAACAAGTTCTTTTTCATCTCAAACCCACCCATCTCTAGGAGCAGCAGCAGCTCTGGGTGGGTTTCTGGAGGGCGCAGAGCTCCGCACCTTCTTGCCGCTCTTTCCCCAAGATCCGCTGCTAATTTTCGGAGGAGGAGGGAGCGAGAGGAAGCCTGCCCGGCCCCGCCACCCATCTCGGCCGAGGTTTTTACCGGTGCCCGGGCAAACTGGCAACCGTGATGCTGGGGCAAAGGCGGGCTGCCTCCCTCCTCCAGTGCGAGGGATGGCCACGGAGCAGGTTGCCATGGAGAACCAGGATTATTCTGCGCGTGTGTGTACCAGGGGTGAGAGGCGGGGAGGGGAAGGGGGATGTTATGAAAATATCATCACTTATTTATTTTATTTTATTATTTCATTTTTTTTTAAAAAAAAACCTGGTCGCCACAGAGCGCGACGCCCTCGGCCGCCGTGCTCGCCCGACCTTGGGAGCCTCAACCCATCCAGCCCCTCCTCCCCTCCTTCTGCAGCCCCCGGCTTCTGCACCAGCTCCTCCGGCCGTCGGGCTCTTATCTCCAATAATCCCCCCGTAAGAGGGCTTTCTGCTTGTTATGACACCCAGTGAAAGCGTGGGAGAAAGATCTTTTCTTCGCCCTTGTCCTCCACAGCCAGCCACTAGCCTGAATGGGAGGCTTTTTTGTGTCCCTGTGTGCCTGACTAATTGAGCTGAAGGACTTGCGTCTGGAAGGGCTTGAAAGGGACTTTTGTTGCCGCTGCGGAGTTTGTGGAAGGCGAATGAGCCCCGCTTTCTTAGGGGACGCGGGTCCTGGGCAAATTTGACTCTTGAGTGCTCATGCCTCTCGGTTCTTTGGGAAAATTAGAGGGGGAAAAAAAAAAAAAAAAAAAAAAAAAAAAAGGGGGGTGGGCTTGGGGTGGGTTTTGGGGGGGTTCGGAAGGGCTATCAGCCTCCCCCTGGGAAACTGAGTCTAGCAGCAAGATGAATAAATCTGGCCTTGGCAAGGTTGGCGAGCTGGCTTTAAAAAAAGGGTGTCGTGAAATGAGTTAAAACCGGTTAAAAATAACAGTCTCGGGAGCCTCTGCCTCCAAAAATAACAGCGGCGAGCGCCTTTGCCTCCTGCTTTTTTAAGGCCTGATAATCCCCCCCCAATTCCCTCTGTGATCCTAAGGGAAATGGTTTCGTGGCTCTAAGGCCATGTCCTGGCGCATCCCGAGAAGGCGATGGGCATCGCCCGACACCAGGCGGTTTGCTGCAAAATTCCCCTTTTCCCTCTTGCCCTTGGCAAGGGCAGTGAAAATTTGGGATTCTCCCTGGAAGTGCTTTAATTGCGGAGTCGTCCTCGGGTGACTCCTGGTACCGGTGACCCCTTCTGCTCCCTACAATAGCCCCAAATCCCTGAATTTTCCTTAACCCCCCCCCACGAGTTCCCTCTTGGTAGGAAACCCAAGAGCTTTGCCGCAGCAATTTGGGACTTTAAAGGTTTTTTGCTGCTGGGCGGGTTGGTTTGGGGCACCTGGCTGGGGTTTTTGGGGACTTTCAGCCCCAGCAGCGGCTCCGGCTGCCCCGTGTCCCATCCTGAGGACTCGGTGTTTCCACGTGGCTCCATCTCCGGGATATTTTCTTCCTGTCCTTGCTAATTTTTCATCATCTGACGCTGGAATTCATTCAAAGACCGGCAGCACCTTCTCCCAGCTCCCATTTTCCCCATGGCGGGGGCTTAGGAAAAGCCTGGCGCAAAGTCCAGTGCTGAGCATCCCACCTGGAATTCTTGCAAGGAGGGAAAACGGGGTTTTGGGGGGGAAAAATTTATTTTTTTATCCTTTATTTTTTTTATCCTTTATTTTTTTTATCCTTTATTTTTTTTATCCTTTATTTTTTTATCCTTTATTTTTTTATCCTTTATTTTTTTATCCTTTATTTTTTTATCCTTTATTTTTTTATCCTTTATTTTTTTATCCTTTATTTTATTTATCCTTCCCAGCGATATTGCCGAGCCCTCTGCCCGAGGAATCGCTGTCAAAGCCGCCCGGCTCCGGCCCACCCCCGGTGCAGATGAATGCTCGCAGCGTGTTTTAATTTGCCCTTGGTTTCTAATGCAAAGTGATTAAAAGATTTTGAAAGTTGAATTATTTTTTTTTTGCTGGGGGTGATGGAGAAGCTGGAAATACCCACGGCATCTCTTTCCCCTTCCCCGTGCCCAAAGGCTGGGGGCTCTTCCCCCTGCCCTGTGCCTGGGCTCTTGGGGCTGCAAAAATGATACTGGAGCTTTCCGGGGCTGAAGAAGTGGGTGAAGGATGGGGTAAAATGAGAGTAAATAGGTTTGGGATGGGTTTGGATGTGAGTGGTGACATTTGGGAGAGAAGGGAGGGGAAGGAAAAGAGAGACATGGGAACAGGAGGCCTTAAAAAAAAAAGAATAAAATTTAAAATAAATTAAAAATCCAGTTGAAACGGGTGCTTAACCTCACGTGCCTCCGCCGGGAAGGTTTGAAGAAATCCAACAACTTGTCGGCACCGTGCTAAAAACATAAACTTGGTTTTCTTTCCAGCAGCCTGAAGCCCGTCCTGCCCCAGCTCCGGGGACGCCTTTGGCACCAGGTATTTGGGAAGTGAACCCGAACTCATTCCCGGTGTGGTAAACGATTTTCCTGCTCTTCCTGCCCTCCTAAGGAAGCCTTAGAGAAGTTTGCCCCGCGCCGGGATAACGCTGGGGCATGGGAGTCGGTAGCGATAAGGGGTCGGTGCACCCATCAGCATCCCTCCAGCCCCCCCTTCCCCCCCCCCCCGCGTAGGACTTGGCTTTCTCTGCCTTCATTTATTATTATTTTTTAAAAAGATAATTTCCTAGAAGTAATCCAAAAAAAAAACCAAAAACCCAAATCACCCAATTCCAGTTTGGGAATGAGGTGTAAAATTGGAAATTGGGAGTCGAAAGCAGGGAGGCATCAACCTGCCGGCGTGCTGGAGGCCAGAAGACAAAGCAACCCAAATTACTGGGAATTTGGGCATTTAAACAATTATTTTATTTATCTACTTATCCCTCCCCTCACCTTTTTTTAGCAGGGAAGGGCCTGACTCACTTTTTTATTTCTTTTTCTTTTTTTTGCTTGAGGTTTGCGGACGCGCTGAGTATTTCGCCCTACGCGGAGGCTGGCCCAGGCTGGGTCCCACCGCAATCAGCTTCAGGAAATTAAAATATTTATTTATTTTCGAGCTGGCCGCTGGTGCTGGCTTCGTGCATTGCAGGGCACACCCGGCTTTCCTGAAACCCTTCATTTTTACAGTGTCTCTCCGCAAACCTCGAAAATTGGGGCAATTCTTACCCTAGCACCCATTAAAGCTCCTGCCCCCAACAGCTTCCAGCCAAAATAAAATCAGCTTTGAGCAGATGGGGGGGGAAAAAAATCAGATGTGGGTATAGGAAGGAGCTATAGAAAATAATAGAAAAATCAGGCGGGTTTAGTGCGGGCGAGGCGTGATTTTGGGGCAAACCACAGCAATATTATTAAAAATATTATTATTATTGCTAATCAATACCAGCATCACTCTAAAATATTTAGATTTACGCAACATCCCTATTTCCCTGCATTACAGCTCATTGCAATATCCGTAATTCCCTCAATCCCTGCACAGGGCGGGGGGGGGTGGCGTGAGGTTACGCACCCGGGATTTCTCTGCGTCGGATCCCGGAGCCTTCGAATTTTGGGGGTTTGGGATGGGGAATTGGGATTTTTCCAGAGGGTTTGGTGGAGCAGGGTGGCGCTCCCACGGGCCACGCTTGCTGCTGATGCCGTGCGCGTTTCCGACGCGCTCGGAGCATCCCGGGGTGCCGGGATGGGTCACGGGGACGCGGGTCGGTGCCTTGGTGCCACCACCGCCACCGCTCTGCTCCCCCCACCGCCACCCCCCACCCCAGAGGACGACAGCCTCACCCAGCACTGGGGCAAACTGGAATTTTAATTTATTTTTTTTTTTTTTCCTCGATGCAAAAGCCAAAAAAAAAAAAAAAAAGGAAATGTGGGATTTTGGTGCCTTTTGGGACTTCTTTTTTTTCCCAGCAGACGAAGAGGCAGTGGCTCTGTGCCCACCCCAGCGAGCGGCTTGGGTGTAAACAGCCGAACCCTTATGGCTGCCATAACCCTTCGCCGATGCGTGGCGGGGAGGGCTGTGCCTTCCTCCGAGAGCGGCCTGCTTTTCCCTTCCCTTCCCTTATTATTTTTTCTTTTTTTTTATTAATATTTTTCTGTTTTCCCTTTTCCCCTCCCTTTTTTCTCTTTCCCCTTTTCCCTCCCTTTTTTTTCTTTCCCCTTTTCCCCTCCCTTTTTTTTCTCTTTCCCCTTTCCCCTCCCTTTTTTTCTTTCCCCTTTTTCCCTCCCTTTTTTTCTTTCCCTTTTTCCCCCTTTTTCCCTCCCTTTTTTTGTTTTCCCTTTTCCCTCCCTTTTTTTGTTTCCCTTTTCCCTCCCTTTTTTTTGTTTCCCTTTTCCCTCCCTTTTTTTTGTTTCCCTTTTCCCTCCCTTTTTTTGTTTCCCTTTTCCCTCCCTTTTTTTTGTTTCCCCTTTTCCCTCCCTTTTTTCTGTTTCCACTTTTTTTTCCATGTTTTTCCAATCTTGCACTTAAACCTGCTTTGTCTCATCTCCCGCTGATCGCCTTTAACGAAGGGGCAGCCACTCCCACAACAATGTGGTTTTTTTTTTTCTTTGTTGTTGTTTTTGTTGTTGTTGTTGTTTTTTTTTTCCTGGTGCTTTGTTCCCCCCAAAACCCCCCCAGGGACCATGGGGTGCGGGTTGGGGTGCCCAGGGCTGGACACGGGGAAAACACAAAGCCCCGAGGAAGACGCGGGGTTCTCGTTATCCTGGGTGTGCGCGAAAGAGTTAAGCCATTAGAAATTCCGAGCCCTTCTTCCGATAGTTAAATCTGATTTGCATGCATTTACATAATGAATGTCATTTGCATTCTTGGAGGTTGGCTACTTCTGTGGGAAAAGTCAAAGCGGGATTGCGGGGAGGGCGAAGGGGGGTCGGCGAAGAAAGAAGGGAAGATTTTTCCCCGCGCATCCCTGCCCCTCACCATCCTCATCCAAATGCTCTTTTTTTTTTTTTTTCCTTTTTTTTTTGGTTTCCCCCCCTCGATCCTTCCTGCCTCTCCCTTCCGCAGGACGCACAAAAGCCAAGGGCGGAATAGGCCGTGGCGAGGCGAAGCGCATCCCTTTCCCTCTCCCCCTCCTTCCCCTCCTTTAATTTCTCCCTCTAATTCCATCTTGGCTCCCGTTCCCGGCGCCCTCACGCGCAGGGGGCCGCGGCCCCTCTCCCTCCCCTCCCCGCGGGTGCATGCGTGCTGAAACGGTAGCAGAAAGGGGAAAAAAAATGGTGGGAGCCACCATTTTAGGCAGCCGACGTCTAAAATGGCCGATTCCCTTTCCCCCCTGCTCCTCGCCACGCGGTCGGCTGCGTCCCCGCAGCAGCCCGAGGACGGGGACGCATCCCGCCCGCAGCACCCCTGGGGGTCCCCATTCGGCTCTGTGGGGTGCTCATCCCGGCCTCGGCCGTGGGAATTTTCCTTTTCCCGCCGGCGACGGTCATGGCACGGGGCGTCGCGGCCGCGAAACCCCCCCCCTCTCCCCGGCCACACGCAAAAGCCCCAACCCACACCCAAAAATCCACCTCTTTTGGGCTCACCCGCAGCTTTTGCCACAGGGGTGGCACCCAAGGCGAGCGTGCAGGCATTTTTTTGACCCGTTTTTTTTGGTGTTTTTTTTTTCTTTTTAATTATGTTTAAAATGACCCCCCGCCACGGGGATATCAGGGGGTTTGAGGCTTGGCTGCGGAATTTTTTTTCCCAGCCGCGTTTGATGGCGTTTAATTCCTGGTGTATTGCGATAGGATTAGGGAAACAGCTGTTTAATTTTCTTAATTTCCTCCTTTTTTGGGGGGGGACTAGAAAAATTCAATGGACTCATTTTTTTTGTCGTCGCCGAGACCATTTGGTGTTTACGAAGGGGAAAATAAAAATCCATGCCAACCACAAGTGACTTCACTCCCTCCCGGCGCGCGATGGGAGAAGCGTGAGAGGCTTCGCCCGGTCCAGATGATTTGGGCCCAAATTTATCGCTCTTGGGTTAATCCGAGAGGGGGAAAAAACCCCAAATAAATCCCTTTACATGGCACCCGACCTGGTGTGATGGGCACTGATTCATTTCACTGCCGCGCTTTAGATTTTTGGAGGTAGTTTTTAGTTGAAGACCCCCTTGCATGGGGCTGGCGGTTCAGGTGAAAAGCTCGGTGCTGCACCAGGCCGGGTTTGTTGGTTTTTTTTTTTTTAAACTTCTTCCCAGCCCCCTGTTGCCATGAGACCTGGAAACTGAAAAACCTAAATACGTCGGGCGCGTTTAACCCTGGTGCGATGGGGATTTTGAAAGCAGATTAAAAATAACCAGAAATTTAGCCTTAGAAGAAAAATAACTACTACTACTTCTTCTTCTTCTTCTTCTTCTTCTTCTTCTCATTATTATTATTATTACTATTACTATTATTATTATTATTATTACTATTACTATTATTATTATTATTATTTTTCCCCGCTGGGGTGATGCCGGAGCCCCAAAGGGTGGGGTCGTCCCCGCGGGGAAGCGCTGCCGGGCTGGATCCCGGTCCCTTGGTGGGGTCTGGGGAAGCGGTGCCCATCGCCCTCCTGTCCCTTGCAGTGGCCTTGGCCGCTGCCACCAGGGATGGGGACGCCAGGGATGGGGACGCCGGGGATGGGGATGATGGGGACGCCAGGGATGGGGACGCCGGGGATGGGGACGCTGGGGATGGGGATTCTCGGAACCCCAAGCAGCATGGGCTTCCCTGCGAACTTGTGGGGTCCCCCCAGCCCCGCCAGCAGATCCAGCGGCAGCGGGGGTGCAGCCACGCGCTCCCCTCCGCCTGCCAAACTTGCTTATTCAGGAATGGGAAATACTTCCCTAACGCTTGGAAAAATGCACTAAGGCTCTTAGCTATTTGGCTAAGCCGCATCTACTTAGGTGATTTCTCACTGCTTTTATTTATAACCTCTGGTCCGTGCTGGGGGAGTTTTTAATTCCCTCCCCCCTTCCCCTTTCCTTTATTTTTCATTCTTACCCTGGGACGGGGCACGTTAAGGGGTGGGAAGTGGGGCTGGAAGGAGAGAACGGGTCTGGGCATCCCCGCTCTGCTCCCACCAGTACCGCTCGCTTGCTCTCATCACTCCATTCCCACCCGATCCGGTTTGTCTCTCCCATTCCTGTACCCTTAGCAGTGATTTATGGGACTCGCGGGCAGCAGAAAAGGCTCTTTCGCTGGCCCAAGCACCTTCCTCTATTAAAGAAGCCAAGTAAATTCTGCGCTGGGCAGAACGCGAAGCCGCGGGTGTTTATACAGGTGAAAATATGAATATTAATAGCATAAAGCGACTATTAATCTAATATTAAAATAAAAAATAATTCTGTAAGGGTGCTCCCAAGCAACGCGGGGCGGCAGTTGGCAGCAGGAGGACGGCGGCTACTGGGGTTTTTTATTTTTTAGGCTGGGATGCTGCCGGTGCCGGAGCTCTCCCGCTTGTTCCTACTTGCACCAGCAAGGGGAAAGCCCCGCGGAGCTGGGGTTTGGGTCGCAGGGCTGCGGCGCAGCGGGCTCCTCGCTCCGCATTTAATCCCAGTGTTTTCCCTCCACGCGGCTCCTGCCGGTGCTGGGTCCCCCCCCCCGGCTTGGCTGTGGCTTGGGGCAGCCTGGATTTTTTGGTGCCTGCATAAATCCTCCCCCCACCCAGTCGCTGGGTGCTGCTGGGTTTGGTTTTGACTTTCAAGAGCTTTGGCGGAACGGCCACCGCCCTGGGCAGGGAAGGAGAACACTGCTCCCCAGAAAGCAAATGGGGGGGGGGGGGGGGGAAAGAAAGGGTTTTTTTGGGCTTAGATTTATAGTTTTTGGTCCTGCCTTGTAATTTTGGAATATTTGGGGTTGGGCAGGATTGCCACCGCCACCGCATGCTGCCTGGCATCATGCTCAGTGAGGACGAGGGACGGTGATGGTGCCACCAGAGCTTTCCCCTATTTCAACCCCCCCCCCCCCCCGGAGCGGGCTCCGGCTCCTCTGGCTCCCTACGGGGCTGAAGGCCCCCGGGGGTGGCTCCGCGGGGCTCGCTTTTGGAAACCAGCACAGTTGCAAGGATGCTGAGAGTTTTCCAACCGACTTCTCTCTTCCTCCATCCCCTTTTCTGCCAGAAACGTGGCTGTAATCTCCCCGTCCGGGTGTAAGCCAGCCAGGGGAGGACTGGGCTGACATTTAACGCGTTCCCATCCCTTTTTTTCTTTCTCTCCCTGCCAGGCAGGAGTGTGGGGTCACCCTACGTGATGCTCTGCTCATGTTGGGACCGGCAAATCGTCGGTCTCTGGCCCCAGCAGAAGTTTGCAGGGAATTTCCTGGTGAGTGGATTTATTTTATTTTATTTTATTTGATTTTATTTTATTTTATTTGTGAAGGCTTTCCATAAGCTCTTACACTGGATAGCCCAGCACCGGCACGCCGCTGGGATGGGCTGAGTGTCCTTAGAGCCCAGGGGCTGGTGGGAAGCCATGGTGACCCAGATGATGGGGGGAAAAAGAGGAGCCAAAAGCTCCGTGGTTGCCAGCACCAACCTCGCCGCGCACTTGGGCCCTGACGTCTTGAACACGCGCGGATTTTTTTTCCGTGTTTAACTTCTGTCAGCGCTGGTTTGTTAACCCGTAAGCCTCGAAGCCCGTGAGAGGCGTCTTCCCACAGGCACAAAGGGCTCCTGGGGGGTTCTTTGGGGTGGGGGGTTAATTTTGGTTTTTCAATGGAAAAAGGGGGATAAAAGTGTTTCTGTCACTTCTGTTTTTAACTCAGGTCGGCTCAGTAAAACACAAACCCAGGAGCGAGGGGTTGTATGGGAAAAAGCCGCCCTCCAAACCCATGAGAACCCAGCCGTGTGCGAGCTGCCAGCAGGACCCCTCAGCCCCCCACCCCCCCTGCGCCTTCCTCCTCCTCCTCCTCTTCCTCCTCCTGCCAGCAGCCCCCTGGCGTGGAGCGCGACGTAGATGACGATTTCCTCCGGCATCCACCCAGTCTGCTCGGGGGCTGCCGGCCAGAGCAGGGCTTTGGCACGGGGACGCCACCACCACCACCAGTTCGGGGACTGGATGGGGCGGAGAGGAGAGCAGGAGGTCCCCATCCCGCCGCCGCCGTGCATCGATCGTCCTGCGGGCCGCACGCCGGAGCCTCGCTGGTGAGACCGGGGGTGGGTACCACTCTGGCGGGTCGCATCGGGGATGTGGGGATGCTGCATCCCTTGGGGGGCTGGGAGGGCAGGTAGAGCCGGTGCCGGTGGGCAGGGGGTGATGGGCAGGGGGAGAGGGGCTGGGGGGGGGGACAGTGGGTTTCTTAACGAGGCGCAGCTGAAGCGGGGCCTTTGCCAGTGGTCAAGGCTGAATCACAAACTCCGCATTGTTTCCGAGTGGGTTCAGCACATTTCCCTTCCCCCCCCCCCCCCCTTCCCCTTTCCTCTCCTCTCTCGCCCTCGCACAAAGATGTCATTGTGCCGGGGGCTCGGGGATGGCAGCGTTGTTATTTGGTCAAAAAAAAAAAAAAAAAAAAAGAAAACCAACCCAAACCCAAGAAAAGAAAGAAGTGGGGAGGGGGGGACCCAACAAGGTGAAGAGGTTTAAATCAGCTTAGCCCAAATGCCAATTAAAAACCAAAGAGGATTAGGCTTGTGATCAGCAGAATAGACAGTCATTGTACCCGGACGAGGGGGTTCCCCCCCCGCCCCCCCCAGGCCCAACGCAATCGTTGCCGCAGGTCTCGCCGCCGGTCGTCACCGCTCTCCTCTCGCGGCGGGACGGAGCGGTGCAGGGGCTGCCCTTGACCCCCGGCAGACGGGCGGCTGCACCCGCTGGGGCCGCAAAAGCCCCACGGATTTCCGGTGCAAAGACCTTTTTCGTGCTTATTTTTTTTGTTTTAAGTGTTTTAAGCGGACTTTTGCCTTGGCTTGAGTTCAGCCGAGCCAGGAGGGGCCTTGATCTTTTTGCCAAGGGGAAGGTCTTCCCCAAATAGGCTCTAGGTCCGAGCGCGTCCCTCAGCTCTGAGCTGGTGGAGGCCCTTGGGGTGAGGTCCCATCCCTGTGTCCACGTTGTCCCCACCTCTGCGGGACCAGGCTGTGGGGGCCATGGCTCAGACCTCTGCTTCCGAAGGAGCCCACGCGTCGCCCTTGGTCCCGGGGCAGCAGCAGAGAGATGCCAGGAGCATCGCCCGGGTTGTCCTCCAGCCAACGGAGATCCAGAGAAGACCTTGTGCTTCTCTGCGCCGTGGCCTGAAGAGGACACCTCGGTGCTTTCTGTCTGGTTTAGTCCTGCGCCAGCCACTGGGTCACTGCTCGCACGCTTTGAGGTCTGATGGACCCAGAAACCGTGCTCCTTGTAGCATCCTCACCTGCGGGAGCGGAACCTGGGGTGGGTGCGGTGGGTCTGGGTGCTCGCTTGGGCGCCTACCCGTGCTCACCCAGCTCTAAGCAGCTCTCCCAGTACACTGCTAAACTGGTAAAGCCCCAGGAGCAGGAAGATGCTCGGTACTGCTGTGGTTGCTCTTAACAGGGATTGGCATCTGCAGCCGCGGTGGTTTCGTGCCTGACTCTGCCAACGGAGCGGTGACGGCGAATCCCCCTGCAGCCAGAACGGCAAGACGGGCGTGCAGTGTGGCCAGAGCCAGGGGTGTTTTCACCCCATACCAGCAACTTAAAAAGGGTAGAAAGTGTAATTATACACTAACTTTAAGGCTTTTTTGGAAAGGAAAGGTGCCGAGCGTAGGCAGGAGCCAGGCCGAGGAGGGAGATGTTTAAGGGACATCAACAAATTCTGGTGGAGCTTCAGCACCTCCGTGTCTGGGTGGGTTCAGCCTGACCCCCCCCCCCTTCTCTTTCAGCCTGATGCTGCCCGGTGGTTGTGGGTGCAAAGGGACCGCCTGCATGCCCGTCCACCCCTTTGGGGGGCCTGCGGGGGAATCCTCTCTGCTAAGGGGGACCGTGGCCTGGCTGAGGTGGCCCTGGGGCTCGGGGGATCCCATCACCCTGCTTTGCGCAGGAACCCCGGGATGGCTGCGATGGAGCCTGGTCCGGCCCCAGCCACTGCCGGGCAAAAGCTCGTGGGAGAAGCCGAGATGAGACATTGCCGCTGTCGGCTCTTGATGTAAAACTCTCCCGGGCTTGAGCCCCGGGGAGGAAAAAGGAGGAAAAGGGCCTTTTCTGTGAAGAGCGGAAGGAGAAAGCATCCCACCTCTGGACCAGGAGCTGTTTCTCCCCGATCCCAGGCACGGTTAGCGTCGGCCGAGGGGCCACACTCACCGGTGTGACGGACGACTCCGGTGCCCAGGCAGTGGATGCTCAGGCAGCGTTTTGGAGTGGAAAGCAGGGATGCTGCGGAGCGAAGGAGATGGGCTCGGGGTGACAGGGATGGGGTGAAGGAGATGCCATGAGCTGGGCGGTTCAATGCCACCAACCTCTCCCTCGTGCCGCCGCCACCATCCCCGTGCCCGGCGATGCCTCCCAGCACCCAGCAAGCACCGTAGGCGGGGAAGAGGACAGGATGCGTCCCCTTTTGTCGCTGCCGTGTAATTTATGATATGAGAGCGGGCCATTGTCTGGACCCATCCTGTATTTTTCCGAGGGCTTTGCCTCTCTTCCCAGCCCCCTGCTGTGCTCCTGCTACTGTACCGTTGCTATGGGACGTGCTCCCCGCGCCGCGGCTATGCGGGGCAGTGCCGGGGAGGGCTGCCCACCGCCGCCGGACCCATCTGGAGCCCCGAGCCCCGCTGCCGGCAACCCAGCCGCTCGGCGGCCCCGCTGACGTGCCGAGGGCCTGGGAATGGGGCTTTCGGCCCCTCCAAGTTCACGGCCACCGGAGGCATTCAGCTGCCGAGGGGGGGGGCAACGGGATCTGGGGCGTTTGGCTCCATTCTCCCTTCCCTTTCAGCGCCGGCAGTGTCCTCGGTGCATACAGATCCCCCCGTCCCTTTCTCCTCCTGACAAGTGCGCACATAAATAAATTACCCCACCGGGTGAGTGTGGAACAATCTGTCCCCTAAATTCTATTCATCGCCAGACAGGCCCCATTATTCCCCCGATTAAAGCCGCTGGAGTAGCTTGCAAGGGTTACAGTTGCTCTGTCAAACTGTAAATAAGACACTAAAAATAAAGGGCGCTGGCGAGAGAAGGGGGAAAGGGAAGCCAGACTAATGCTTGCTGCTAGGGAAACCGAATGAATCCCTAATGACGCCTGTGTACAAACTGCAAATAATGAAGGAAAAGTGACAAACAGACCTCGGCCGGGCTGCGGCAGGGTCCTCGCGCGGCGGCGGGGACCTGCTCGCCTCTTCCTCCGGGGAGAGCCCAGTGGAAGCGGGACCCCCTTGCCGCACCCCTCCGAGCTGAGTGTTTAAGCCCTTGCCCAACTCCCACCAAGGTTTAGGTCTTGCGGATGCTTTTATTTTTCAGGCCTAGAAATCTCTTCTGGAGCCTTTGAGGTTTTTTCTGAACCCTTTTTGAGGTTGCCCCCGGGGGAAAACGGCCGTCACCTGGGGTGGCGTGGAGAGCAGCAGTGCCCCAAACCCTGGGTTTCTGCTCCGCTGATGGAAGCACTGCACGGAGCGTCCATGTAGGACAGGGCTAGAACCAGGTTGGAGTCTGTCTGTCCATCTGTCCAGAGCCTGTGCCCTGGGGCATGCAGCCTGGGCTCCTTCCCACTGGCCACAGGTCATCATCGCTCCAGGGGCTGAGACCGAGATGCGGAGCCCAGACCCGGGTCTGTTCCTTGCTGCTGGTTGTGGCCGTGATGGATTGCAAGGAAAAAAAAAAAAAAGTCTCCAGCCCTAGAAAGCCTCTTTGGACAAAATCCAATTCCCTTTCTTGCTGCTCTCTTACTGGCCAGCAAAGACGGGGACGTCCACCTCGCAGCGGCTCCTTCTTCGATGCCGTAGAGGTCAAGAGGCGAGGCAAAAAATGATCAGCGATAGGCACATCTCGGCGCGGGGGCGGGAGAGTTTAATTTCAGGTCCAGCTTGACCCATCCCCATCATGTGCAAGGGGCTAAGGGCTGGGATGCTCTGGGTTGCTCCGGGAATTATTATTTTTGCTTCGTGTGATGCAAGTGTGTGAAAGAGGGAGCGAAGAGCGCGCCGGGCTCTGCCTCACCAGGTCGCTCTCCAAAGGAGAAGCCTGAGCGGAGAAAATCTCGGTGGGGCCACGCAGCCTTGGAGACACAGAGCAGATATATATATTTTTTTTTATATATATATATTTGTATTTATATATATAAAGCGCCTATCACCATATTGATAAACATTCTTTGGAAACCGAGCTCCCATCCTCCAGGTCCAGCCTCCCGCATGGCCCAGAGGTGCTGGGGTGTCTCTGGGACCTTATCTGGAAAAAGCACCAAGGAAGGACCCTGGGTTGGGAGCACGGGGAGCGGGAAGACGCCAACCCCCGCCGTGCCGAGCGGGGCCCTCACCCGTTCTCCCACCCATGGCAAAACTGCCAGGGTCCTCATGCAGGTGGAAGGGTTTTTAGATGCGCGGCTGCTCAGTGTTTTCACAAAGCTCACGCATCGTAAAAGGGGTTTTTCAGGCCAACCGAATGGGTGCGGAGCTCCGGCACGTTTCCCAGTCAGGTCAGCCTTAGGCTTAGCAGATTTTTCCCCTTTCCGTCTTAGGAGAACAAACAAAAAATCCCTTTTCACCCCCAATTCCCAGGTGCGAAGCCTCATGACTCCGCAGCGGCATTCCTGGGACGTTCTTGGCGCGGGGTGGTATGTGCAGAATTTCAACTGGCGCCTCGCAGCTCCACATCTCCCGTGCGCCGGACTCAGTTATTTGGGAGAAACTCCAAGACGGAGCAATGAGATTTCTTCTTGCTACTGATAACAGCGTTGTCCCGTAGCACCCGTAGGCCCAGGCCGGTGGTGATGAAGGAAGGGGTGCGCTCCTGTCTCTCCCGCCCCCCCAAATTTACCACCTTGGTTGGAAAATGAAAGCAATTCGGAAAACAAAATCATCTCATAACCAGCCAGAGTTGAGCAAAGCAGCCCCAAACCTGGGTTGTCCTGGTGCTCCCTAGCCATGGAACTGGGCAGCTCGCCATGAAACCTGCTCCCTGGAGGTCGCCTTTAGGAGAGGGGTGGGTTTGGAGACCCCAATCTCATCCTGGGGGAAGGTTTTGCTCTCGTGGGTTCCATTCCCTTGGCAGGGCTGGCTTTGTCTCGGCATTCAGGTCCTGGGAGAAGCTTCAGCACCAGGGATGCCCTCGGGAGCGCTCAGCCCCCCCACTTGAGATTGCATGGAGAACGGCCAGACTTAATGAAAACGAACTTACTTTGCCTTGTCCTGACTCAATCCCTTGGGTCACGTTTTTCAAGGTTTCGTTCAGCCCGTAAAAATACAATTATTGCTGTTGATTTATTTATTTCTTTCTTAATGAAAGCCGTGATTCCGCCCCATATTAATCCCCTGGCTCCAGCAACTGGAGCTTCAGCGTGGTGTTCCGTTGGCCCTTGAGCAAAGCACGTCCTGGCCGGGTTTGCCACCTAAGAGAAATGAGGAAAATCAGAAATCCCTCAATATTAAATATCTTTATCCCAGTTCCAAGGAGACCCCGTGCCTACCTGTCGCTCTTTCTTCCCCTCAAAATACCTGGATATATTTTTTTTTAATATCTATGGGTGTCATCTAGATGTGTCCATAACCCCACAGCAGGCAGCTCGCTCTTCTCTTGGCCATCGAAATGTCCGAAGGGCTGCTCAAGGGCTTCTGGAGGCCGTGTTTCAGCGCCATCGCTGCCAGTCCCTTTCCCTTTCCGAGGATTCGGATGAGGCGAATGCCTTCACTTTGGTTTCATTTTAAAGCCCTGATTCTGAAGGTGTTTGCTGGCCCGATGCGCACGCGTTTGCAGGTGATAGCCAGGTAGCTCGCACAGCTCGATCATTCCGCCTTTCGTTATTTATTAATTTATTTATTTGTTTATTTATTTTCATGATAACCTCCTTCTAAAGCACTGTCAAACGCTTCCCCGCAGGCTCACGCGAGCGCCGTTAAGGGCTTCGTTTGACTAAATAAGTGCAGAGAAGGTCCAGGAGGACCATGACCGTAACCCCCCGGAAACCCCAGCAATGGCATCAGAGGGACCAGCAAGCAGGGGAAGGGGCCTCGCCGTTATATATTCCATAAAGTCGAGTAATTAAGTATTACTAGTTTTGATGACTTCAAACAGAGCGACTCCAGGAAATAAGCCCCTTCTTTATAATTAGCGGGATTTCCTCTGCATCAAACGGAGAGCTTGATTCTTTAATCTGCTCACATGCTTTTGATTTGGTCTTTCAGCTGCTTGTACCAACTGCTTCCACTCCCTGCTCTTGCCGATAAAACCTTGCAAAGGAGATTTTCAGAAGGCATGACCCGAGTGGAGGGCTCGGATTTGCTTGGTGTGTGGCTGGTTTGTGTAATTCTGAATTTGCCAGAGCCGACGAGGGTCATGATGATGGTAATAATAAAGAAATAATAGATGCAGATTTTAAATTGCCACCCATGTTTAGGTCAAATAATTGGGGGTTGAATTTTTTGGGGGGTGGTTTCTCCTCCTAGCACGCTCGTTAGCTCCGGTGCACGCTCTTTAAGACCTGCGAAGATCATTTTGGCCACCCGTCGGCAATCCCCCCGCGCTGTTCCCGGGGCGGGGGGGGGTTACGGCCAAATATTGGCCTTACCGCAAAATATTGGTCTTACTGCAAAATATTGGTCCTATCAAAGAGCACAGATGCCGGGCTTTGGCCAGGCTTTCGGTATTTAGAGGGCTCCAAGAAAATACGGAGTTGATTTCCTAAGGACTTGGGATGTGAGGAGGAAAGAGACGCCTTTGCTAGAACGTTTCGAGTGGTTGGTCCTGATTTAGGACTTTGGAAGTTCCGTCTGAAATAAAATCCCCCCCAAAAAGTTGCTTCTTTCCATGTGAAGGGTTCAGGAGGGAGCAGGAACTTGACCCCCCCCCCCCGCAAGTGCAAGAAGCCGATGGGGAGCAACCAGGTCCCTCCTGGGCATCTCCACGGGGTCGGCCGCACCGTATCTGGCGTATGGGAAATGGTTCCAGGCACAGACCGAGCCCACCCCGTGCTCCCCCACCTCCAAAATAGCTCAGACCTTGAGTCATCCCAGCAAACGGCCCCCGGGGTTGGATTTCTTACTGGTACGTGAGGTTCTTCTGGGAGCTCCAAGGAGGGGAAAAAAGGGGGAAATGTGGGATTACGTTGTTCTCCACCCACTTTTTGGTGCTGTCGGGAATGTGCAAGGCAGAAGCTCGTGGTGCTGCACCTCGACCGCATCCCTTAATGGTTGGACTTGAGGATCTTCAAGGTCTTTTCCAACCTAAACGATCCTAAAATCAGAGGCTGGGGGCTCTGCATGGAGGTCATTTTGGTGGCTGTAGGGCAGGGTCTGGCATCCCAACCACAACCCTTGGCGGGGGGGTTGGTGCCGGCGCTGCCCCTGGTGTCTCACCCACAAATAGGGCAGGGAGGGGCAAGCGCGGGGCTGTCCCCGCCACCGTTTGGTGGTCACCTTTGGTGGTCACGTTTGGCGGTCATGTTTGGCGGTTTGGTTTGGTGGTCATGTTTGGTGGTCACGTTTGGTGGTCACGTTTGGCGGTTTGGTTTGGTGGTCATGTTTGGTGGTCACGTTTGGTGGTCACGTTTGGCGGTTTGGTTTGGCAGTCACATTTGGTGGTCACATTTGGCGGTCATATTTGGCGGTCATGTTTGGTGGTCATGTTTGGCGGTCACGTTTGGCGGTCACGTTTGGTGGTTTGGTTTGGCTCGCAGGGAGGAGCTGTGGGAAGGGGCTTGTCCTCCATCTCCCCTGGAGCCTGGATCAGGCCCAGGGGTGCAGGGGGCCGACGGCAGCATGGTTTAGTATGCCCCTCGCAAACCTCCCCTCGTCTGGAGCAGCGTCGAACACAGATCGCATAATTAGGGCCCCGGTGAAGACGTAACTGTACAATTATGCAAATAGTGATCAAAATCACTGTTTTCAGCAGAAATGCCTGAAGATCAAGACAGCGGCTTCATGCAACCTTAATTTACGGCAGTCCTGCAGGAGCAGGGAGGGCTGATGGATGACCCAACCCGGCAACCCAGCAAGGCTGGGGTGGGAGGGGGGGGCGAGGAGCGCTGGAGCATGCTACGCGAGGGCGGCGCGCAGCCGGCGGGAGGGAAAATTGGCACCAGGATCACGTTAGCACCTTGGCAAACTGGGGTGGGTGGAAAATAAAATAGCAGAAATGGAAGCGCTGATGTTTACGGTGATTTTTTCCTTTGATTCCAGGTGAAGAACACGAGGCTGGAAGGAAAAAAGAAGAAAAGAAAGGGAAAAAAACCCCAACCGTCTCCAAAGCCCGGAAATCTGTGTTAATTGCTTATGAACGTCTCTGTCTAAAAAATTATCGAATTGATGTTGTCGTGCTTTTTTTTGACAGCCTGTCTGTTACGTTTTTTTAAAATATTCATGCACCGAAATCTAATTACCAGGCAAATTTAATGATAATGAAATGAAGGCACTTTAGCAGAAAGCACGGGGCCCTGTTAATGTTTTCTCTGCCTTGTTCGTATTTTTAAAATTTTTTTTTTTTTTTTTTTTTTTTTTACAACCGCCTTTCTTGCGCATAAAAAAAAAAAAAAAAAAAGGATGGCTGAAAATAAAACCCGGATTGCTGGAAATATTTGTGGTGGTTCTGTTTGTAACGACGGGGAATTTGCAAGGTGATTAAAGGTGTTTTGGAAAAAAAAAAAAAAATCAAATGAGCCTAACCTAATCAGATAAAAGGCAGATGAAATATTATTATTAGAGAGGTAACATTAGGAGCGTGCCCGGAGGCTTTAACGAAGATGAAGACCCTGGGGCATTGGGTGAGGTGTGTGCGCAGAGGTGACAACACCCTTGCAATCCCCTGGGCCTCTCCAGCCCATCTTTCAAGGGCATAGGTCTGGTCTGTGCCCTCCCTAAGCCAGGCCTAGCTGGCTGGAGCATGCACAGGATGGTTGGGGCACACAGGATGGTTGGGAGAGATGGGGATGCACATGATGGTTGGGACACACTGGGTTGGGGGAGCATGATGGTTGAGCACACAGTGATGGTGGAATGCAGTGATGGTTGGAGGATGCATGTGATGGAAGGAGCACGTGCTGTTTCGAGTGTGGCTGTGATTAATGGAGAATGCATGTATGGTTGGAGACACGTGGGAATGTGGTGGTTGGAGGATGCACGTGATGACTGGGGCACACACATGATGGTTGAGACACACACGTGGTGGTTGGAGGATGCATGTGATGGTCAGATCATGCACCAAGCTCCCACCACCGCAGCTCCACCTGCTCTAGGTCCCTCCTGCACCCCAGCTGGGTGAGCATCAAGCAGAGTGCTGGCAGCTGGGTGCTGGAAACAAGCTGTGGTCCCACCCATGAGCCCCAGGAGAGGACACCTGAGGTCCATGAGCAATCAGGGCAGGGGCCAGCTCCTGGGGCTGTTGCTCTATTTAAAAGAGAGCTTGGAGGGGGTTCTGGTTTTCCTCTACCTTCATCTCAGCTTCTGACCTTGCTGTGGATGGTGGTGTGCATTCCTGCTGGCGCTGGGCCCTCCTGCACCTCAGCTCTCAGGTTGGCCACAATTATTTTTATGTGCTTAAGGGTCTGACTGCTCTCTTGCTGAAGATGCTGTTGAAGTTTTCATGGGGTCTTTTGGTGACCCTGATCATCTTTGTAGGGTCTGCTCTTCTGGAAGACCTTCATGAAATTGTTTTTGTGGTGGTTGGACAGCCCTAGTGAAGGTGGTGTAGGGGGAAGGGGTGCACAGCTGGACTTGCTGGCTGCAAGCAGCTGGAGAATGGGAACCCCCCCAAACGGGGTGACTGGAGGCCAAGGTGGCATGACTGGGTCTCGTACCCCTCAGGTATCTCCAGCTGGGCTCAAAGCATGAAGCCCCTGTGGTCCTTGTTCCCATGCACCTTGTAGGAATGAAGAGAGATGGGGCCTTGGGGATTTGCAGACCTGGCTGTGAACATGGGTGGGCAGAACTGGCTTTTTCTCCCCAGAAATGCTGCCCTTTGTATCCTGGGAGGGCACCAGTGGCAGCTTGGTGGGTTTGCAAAGCTGTGGCAGGTCCTGAGGGATGAATGTTAAAGGCTAGGACACATTTTGGACCTCTCTTGACTTGCAAGCTGCCTGTTCCCTCGGAGAAGGTGAGGGTCCCTGCTTGGCCTTTGTTGCCCTGCAAACCAACTTTCTTGGCTTTGGCAAACCTCTTGGAAGCAGCTCCTGGGCCATGTTAATCCCCTTAATCCTTCCTGCAGCCATTCCCTGGTGGTGAGCAGCAGCTGAAAGGCTTCCTGGCTCCACCTCTGAAGGGCTGCATTTAACTGGGGAGGGATCAACCCTCCCCAGAGGTGAAGGGAAGACCATGGACCCTCTCGTGTCTCTTGGCTTCCACACCTCCTGCAGCAAAGGCTTGCACACTTGTAGGGCTGAGCTCCCTGCCTGCTCCAAAATCTGCTGCCACATGGATTTGGGGTCTGGATTTCTGGGTGTGCTCCCTCTGCGCTGGAGGTCTTTGCAGAAGAGCTGGCTCCCTGCTCTCCATCCTGCCAGAGGAGCCCATCCTCACCATCAGCGTGGTGCTTCTCCCCCCGGCCCTGATGAAATGCCGTGGCAGGAGGAGCTCAGGGAAATGGGATGGGGTTGCAGACCCCATTGGGGGGCATCTCCAGCTCCAGGACCCCACAAGTGCATTTGGGAAAGGCTTTGGCATTCCTTCCCTGTGCTTTTCCACCTCTGGTCTCCTAAAGCACTCCACATGGTTGTTCCTCTGCCCTTCAGCTCATCATAGGTTTAGGTTGGAAAAGCCCTTTGGGATCATCAAGTCCAACCGTTCCCCTCATCTCCTCGGGGTTTCCAGGGGGAGCGGAGCCGTCCCTGGGTTCCCTGCCTGCGGGGAGCAGTAGGATGCTGAAAAAAAAGCCCAAATCCCAACCCCTTTCCGTGTGGACTTGGGAGCACGTGCAACTGCATCTGTGTTTGGTTTAGGGAGCTCTTTGAGCTGCGTTTATCCTGCCAAAACGATGGTTTTCTACTAGAGAGCTGCAGCCTGGTGCGATGATTATAATTGTCACTAATTTCTTTCTTTTTTGCAATCATGTTGGTACCTTGATGCGTCGGCATATGATGAGGCAGATTCCCTCCCTTTGGGGCAAGGCTGGCTCTCAAAATGTTTGTAAAGCCCTGATTTCTTTCTGGGGAAGCTGGTGCTGCTCCATGGCATCTCTGGAGATGCCCAATTCTGGCTTCTGGCGAGGAAGAGGCCATGTTAGCAATGTGCGGATGCGAGCCAGGGCCTGGGAGTGTTTCATGCAAGCACCTTTGGAGCTGGCAAATCCCAAACCCACCCTAGAGGAGGTTGGATGGTGGGGGGGGGATGAAAGGGTCTGCCTGGTTTGGGCTGGAGGGTCCCTGGACTGGACAGGGCTCTGCACCAAGGTCCCCATGTGCCCAGGGCAGAGCCTCAGCGTCGGTGTCCTCGGGGAGGGTAACCACCAGTTTTCTTGCTTGGGGTGGGTTTTTTCCCACTAAACCCCAGTTAAATCAGTGTAAAGGGGATGTAGCAGGCAGGAAGGCAAGCGGTGGGAGGAGTGAAAAGAGGCTGTGGGGTTTGTGAAGGTTTGGGGTGGGACATTCTGAAATGCTCCCATATTTCTACTGGGGTCATGAGAGGAGAATTTGGCCCTCTTATTTATTTATTTGAGCTTAAGCCTCTGAAGAGTGAGCTGCAGAGATTCCCAGGGGGTATCGGCTGGCAGAAGTCCCATGATACCCTCAAAAATATCCCATATCCCCCCCCCAACCCCAGAAATAACTCGGTAAAACAAAGCGCTGGATTGTTCAGCCAACTAAAATTACCGGCATGTCAAATAAAATATGTACAGCATTAAAATAAAATTTGCATTGCAATAATGCTTTATTAAGCACATTAGGAGATTAAAAGAATCAACCCATTTGTTCCCATTCACGTTGCGGCAGGATTTGCATTCCCCCCCCCCCCTTTCCCCAAATAGCCCTGCTCCCCTTGCTTATTTGGCGAGTGATTTTCTCAAGGAACCTTGCAAAGATCCCCCCCCAAAGGGGGCAGGGGGGGGTTGTGTGTGTGTATATGCCAAGGGGGGGTGTGGGGGGGTGGGGTGGGGTTTTTTTTTTAAATCAAAGCACTTGACTAGGGTGCGTGTTTGTCTCCGTGAGTGTGCAGCAGCGGAGGGGTGGGATGGCGAAGAAAAGATTTGTCCGCTTGCGTTGCGGCTAAAATGGTTAATTAAGACAATAGAGGCTGTATAACAACCGGGGCCGGGGCTGTGAATGCTTGTCTAGACTCTATAGTTCAGCTGCAACTTCTCCGTCGGAATTTTAACTTGGCCGGGCTCCTTTCCCCTCCCCTCTTTCCCCACCTCTCAGCTCATGTCCATAAGTTTCCCTTTTCTCTTTTGTTTGTTTTTTTTTTTTTTTTTCTTTTTGGTCCTTAATCAAGCTTTTGAGAGATGGGGCGGGGGGGTGGATGGATTGACAGCTCTGCCTGTCTGAGGGCTTGTGTTTGCCACGGCGCTGCCTTCCCAGCGCCCGAACGGGAGGCGTTTATTGTTAGCGGAGCCGCTCTGCTCCCCGCCGGGCCCGATCCTGGTGGAAGGGGCTGAGGCCAGGTCTCGGGGCTCAGCGGAGGGGGGAGATCGTGGCATAAACCAGAATTATTATTTTTTTTTTTTTTAATGCTGGAAGCCTTGCGAAGCGCTGGTGCTCAGTGTTTTGGGGTCGTGGCATGGAGGGTGCAGGCAGGGTTTACCTGAGTTGCATTGCTCTGGCTCAGTGCAATCCAGATTGTGGATCTGAGCTGGGACTCGGGTCCCAGCAGGATCGATCCTGCTTTTGGGATTGATCTCTGGGGCCGGTGGATGAGGCTGGGCAGTGAGAAGCCCAGGGCTAGCAGATGGCTCTGCTGGGCAAGGTGTTCCCTGCCAGTGTGGCCACCTCAAGCGGGGATTGGGTTGGTGGATGTGGTCCCAGTACCAACAGCCTCTCCCAGTTAGGCTCATAGCTCCTCCTGGGGCTGTTAAACACCCCTGAGATACCTCCAGGTTTTGGGGAGAAGCATCATGAGCAGGGAGAGGTGGGGAGGGACTTCAAGCAGCACTCAGAATTTTTCCCTTCTAACTTTTTAACCTGCCCTTTGGGAATTGCTTCAAAAGCATCCTCGAAACACCTAAAAAAGGGCACCCCGGGGCTTCAGCTTGGAGCACGGGGACCTGGTTCAACACTTGGGCTCTGTAAGTCCGAGACTAACCTAAAAATCTTGGTCCTCAGAGGAGGATGGGGGTGCTGTCACTGGAGCAGGTCCCCCAAAGCCCAGGGATGCTCCCCATAGCTGAAGTATGGGCATTGCTGTCGGGGTCCCCGCGGTGCCCCCTGAGTTGGGGGGGTTGGGACTTCTTAGTTTGGTCACATCTGGGGCCTCAAACCTCTCTTTCTCTTCGGTGGGGAGAGCCTCCCGTCGGGCTGGAGAAAGCCTGGCTGGTGTCTAGGTGGTTTTTAAAGGCAGTCTGAAGTGGCTGCACTATTATAATGGCATGCACAGCAGGAGGGAACCTCTCCGGAGGAGGACGCGGGGATGCAGCCACACGCTTGAAATATGGGCGAGATTATTCCAACTGCATACATGCAAATGAGGCCCGGCTATAGACAGGAGAGACAAAAGGTCATTAGCTTCCCATGTAGAGCCCTTCGTGCGGGGCCTAATTTACTGTCTTCTGAAGCCTTTTCTACAGATCTTGCATTTTTTGCCTTAAAATGGTGCTATTTTGGCAGTTTTGATAGGTGTTGAGCAACTCGGGGGGGTTTATTAGCTCTTGCGGGATGCGGCGCGGGCGGGAAGGATTTGCAGGAGTTCAGCTTCTCCTCGAAAGCAGATGTTGGGGACTCGTTACGTATGGCAGGTTGGCTTGCAAATTGAAGCGTGCTTCAGGGCCTCCTGAAATACAAGATTCCCCCCAAAAGCATGAGTTGCTGCCTGCCCAAATGCTTGCCATCAGCCCTTGCAAACTCTTTTGATCCCCCCCAGGTGATGCTGATGGGGGGGTGATGGCTTGGGTGGCCATCCCTGCTAAGTTGGATGCGGTCACTGGACCCCAGTGAGCCAGGAGCATCCTCGGGGCAAGGGGCAGCCCTGGTGTCCCCACAGCACCCATCCCACCTTTGGGCGAGTGGCACTGGCTGCCTGTCATCACAGAACCGTGTGGCTGAGCTTCCCATGGATCCAGAGGCATCCGTGTGGGGGTGTGCTCAGAAAATCCTGCCCCGGGGCTGGGGAGAGGGGGCTGCCCTCTCTGCTCTGTCCCCGTGCTATTTGGGAAGAGTGGGGTGTTTCGGAAGCTCCTACAGCCCTTTGTGAACCCCTCCAAAGGCACCCAGGCTGGATCCCGCCCAGTCTGCTCGACTGGTGCCTATGGTGGGATTTGGCATGGGGAGCTTCCCTGTTGATGCTTTTGGTGCTGCCACCTAAGTTTTGGGCACTATTTGGGCAGTATTTCCTTGGGGGTCCTTACATTTCTCATTTTGGCTGCTCTGCTTGCCATCAAGGTCCGGTGGGGAGGTGGTGGGAAGGGGTTGGGGTCACCCCCAAGCACTGAGGTGGGGTTGGGTGCCACCAGCTCCTTGCACACAGGGCAGGGTGATGGGTTAGGTGGTCTGGTTTGGCTGGCGGAGGGGCCAGGGTGCTCTGGGTGGTGGCATCCCTGTGGTGGCCATCCTTGGGTTGCGGGACGGAGGGTGCCATCCCCGTGGCCCTGGGGGCTGGGAGCCAGCCCGGCTCCCGCCAGCCCTGCCTCCCCCAGCCCAGGATTGAGAGTTTATTCACGCACTAATCAAAGTGACATGATGGTCGTGGCAGACTAAAGCCATTCACTCCCCGAGCTGGCGAGGTCGGGAGGTCGCCCAAGTTCACAAGAATGGGGCTTTTGTGATGCAGATCGGCAGAGAGCGGCCAGACGAGCGTGGCAGGGTCCCCCCACCGCCATGACGCTGAGTGGGACCAATGTGCCTGGCATGGGCCTAAACGGGGGGCTCCTCTGCTCCCCGGGGCAGCTGGGGGCATGGCGGGGGATGCTGGTGGTTGCCCTGGGCTGGTTCATGGGGTGGGTTTGGAGGCTCTGGGTGTGGGTGCTCCTGCAATACAAGGAGGAGGGCTTGCAAACCGTGAGGGGTGCATGCATCCCTGCAGGGGGGCTGGGTGGTGCTGCAGGGCCATGGGATGCTTGGTCCTGGTTGGGGGCCACCTGGGAGCCAGCACCCAGCTCCCCTTGCCTGCATGTGGGGCTGGGAAGGGGATAGGGCTGTTGGGGGCCCCCTGGGGAAGGGGATGGGGTTTGGGTCCCCCCCCATGCCAGCGTGGTCCAGGCTGTCGTCTGCAGCCCTGGCCCTGCTGCTGGGATCTGGGGGGCTGTGTGGGGCTGGATGAACCCCCCCCACCCCCCAAGGTGCCTGTGGGGATCAACTGAGCTGTTGGGGGCAAGCAAACCCCGTGCTGTGCTCCTGAGGACCCACATGTGACTGGGGAAGGGAAAAACGCTGCTCTGCGGGAGGGATAAGGAACGAAGGGCTTGTTCCTGAGCGGAGACGCTTGCTGCCTTCCTCCACCGGCCCTTAAGTGCCGATCCATCCCCTCCATCCATCCTCCCTCTCCGCTCGGGCAACCTTAGGCTCTGCCTAGTGCAGCGCCTGTGCATGGCCCTTCGGTAGCTTTACTGACACGACAGCAATTTTACACCTCTCGAAGCTTAGCCGCCCTCCCCCCCCCCCCTCCAATTTTTATAATTGGCTCTTGACCAAAACGAGAGTTTCTTTGAGGGAGTTTCAGACAAAGCGCACTGATGGCAGGGGCACCCTGAGCCACAAAAGGGCTTGGCTTTGATCCTTTTGGCTTTTATTGGCAGCGGAGGGAAAATAAACGGTTTAAAAATTAAATTGGTAAGAGGGGTGTGGGTTTTGGTGGGATTTTTTTTTTGGAAAATGTAAGGAATACTTTCACGGCAGGCTTGAGGTAGTGGCTGTGTCCAACCACCTCCGCAGGTGCTGATGGAGGCAATGAGGAGTGGGTTCAGTTTGTGTTTGAGGGCTCTTTGGTAGAGGGAACTGGCTAAAAGTAAAAGTCAATAAATTTGGACCAAACCGCTTCCTTTTTGCTCAAATGGGAAGCGTTGGGAGGAAACGTCCCACAAAATCCCATCTTCTGCAGGAGGATTTATTGCAACCCAGGAGCAAATCCAGCAAGGAACGGGGAGGCTTCGCCTGTTGGGAAGGGAAGGTGCAGATTATAACCCCCAAGCGCTGGTGGTTTTTGGCTTGATGCAGCTGGGCTTTGACTCGGCGGTGTAAATCCGGAGTGTCCAGGGGTTGCTTGGGTCTTTGCCGTGGTGGGAGAAGGGCTCAGCAGCGCAGGGCGGGCTGGGGGTGGATCGGGGACCTCTGCTGCCTGCCCTGATAGAGAGATCCGTCCAGTGGCAGGGCATGAAATCTGCTTGAATAGGTGACTCCCAGCTCGTGCCTGAAATGCCTAAATTGACTAAATTACCCTTTCGCCGCTGCCGCTGAGGTCCATCCTGGGCTGGCGAGGGTGGGCGAAGCTCCTCTGCTCAGCACGGGGACGTTTTGGGGCCGGGTCCTTGCTTTGAGGGGATGAGCTTGCTCAGCAGTTGGGGGGAAAACCGAGCTTTATACCTCTTCAAATTGTGCCCTACGCCTCCTTTGATCCATATTTGAGGTGTATTCCATAGCGTGTTTGCTGCTCGTCAAGCTGGTAACTTCCTATTCAGCCTGGTTCAGCAAGGAAAGGGGTGCAGGGCACCAAATACACCTCCCAAAAAAACCCCGTTGGCCGCAACTCCGGCCTTAGCCTGCAGCGCCAGGGTGGGACGGGTGGTGGAGAGTGGGATGGGGGAGCAGGGAGGGATTTACCCCTCCAGGTTTTTTTTTGAATGTTTTTATTTTAATTCCAAGGAGGCTTTTGGGGCTTCCATGGTGGTGGTTTGGGATGATGGTACGAGAGGCGGCTGGGAAGTGAGCCTGGTGGGATGCGGCCGCCCTTCCCAGGGCTGTGCTATGCATGGGGGGCGCTGGGTTGGGGGGGGGGGGGGATGTAATTGCCGGTACAAAATGAACCGGAGACCGACCATCTCCCTCGGACAGAGAAAGCGAAGGCAGAGGCACAAAGGGGTGGGCTTTATTTTTTTTTTTTTCTGGGGGAATACAATGTGATGAATTCAGCGCGAGGGCCAGCGCCACCCTTTAATATACTTTCAGCTAAACAGGGGTTTCTATGGCAGCCGGGAGAACCAGGCGAGCCCTGAAAAGATGTTTGTGCAGAGCTTTGCCAATGGCATTCGTGGCGAGGGGCACCGGTGCCAGACGGGTAATGCTGCGCAGCCACTCATCACGCGGTGACAGCCTCCCGGTCCCCCCCCCTGCCACCACCACCACCATCACCCCAACGTTTCTGGGGTTTTAATGCCCTCAGACAAAAGGGGCGGCAGCGTTAGCCCGGGATGTGGCTGGCATCGGCCCGGCGGCATTGCCCGCGCCATTGTGGCAGCTAAAAATCTTCTGGGGAAGCAGCCGTGGGTTGGGGGGGGGGGGAGCAGGAGGGGAGGTTACCCCCAGGCAGGTGGGGTGGGGAGGAGAGGAGCAGGGGATGGAGTCTGCCAGGACTTGGCCATCCCTCCAGCTCTATCCTGATTTATTTCCAATGGTTGGAAAGCATTTCCCCCCCCAAAAAAGCCAAACTGAAAGGGTTGGTGTGGGGGTTTTCTCCTCCGGTTGCGTTGCTTGACTTGGGTGCGGGTTTGGTACCGATGGCATGCGGAGCGGTTGGTCTGAGGACCAAGAGGTCCCCGTTGTCCCCATCTGGAAGGAGCTTTGATGTGAGGTGGTGGTGATGGGGATGCTTTGCATGGAAGGGAGCGGGAGCCCTGGCTCTGCCCCCGGGGCCGCAGGGGTGTGAGGGGGTGCAGGGCTCAGCTTTGCAGTAAATCTCCACCGTTTCGTGGTGTCCCGCTGCCAGGGAGCAGGCCGGGAGCAGCCCCTGCCCAGACACCACTGCTCCGCCTCATCCACGAGCTGCGATGCTTCTTCTGGGTGATTTTTTTTTTTGCATGAAAAGTCTTTAAATTTGCTTTTCTCAGGAGCAGAAATTCCAGCAGCATCAGCCAAAGCTCCCTGATGCAGCCAGGGACAGAAGCGCTGCTCTTGGGGTAAATCCCGGGCTGATTTTGGTGGGATAAATCGGGGCTGTTCCCCCAGCACCGGCTGCAGAGGACGTGGTTCTGTGCAACCCCAACACGCGTCACCTGGTGCGGCTCCCTGAGACCTCGCGGCGGCTGGCGACAACAAGTAGCTCCAGATGGTCCCTTCCCCCATCCCACGGGACCTTCTCATGCTTGTCCTCTCCAAAAGCACCAAAAAAAAAAAGCGGTGGCCAACTTGCTCCTTTCCCATGGGCATTTCCAGTCCTGATCTTTTGTTGTTGCGAAAACATTTCGAATGGGATTTTTCTTTTCTTTTTTTCCTGAGCGGGGTTCCTATCGTTTCGAGCCTGATCTCATTAAAACAGCCGGAAGGGGAACTGGATGTTTGAAATTCATTGGCAATCCTTGAGGTTTCTCTTCCCTTCTCCTTCCCCCTTTTCTTCCCCTTCTGAGGGAGAACCAAGAGCTGCAACTTCAATGTTTTTCACTGAGTGAAATTGCTTCAGCCTCTGTAATGTGAAATATTAACGTGAAAAGTGATGTTTTTTTTTAAACAAGCTCAGTGTTCCTTCTTGAAAAGCCCAAAGCCAAATGCATCCATCTCCTTTCAGTGCTTCTCCCCTCCCCATTTCTCTTCCAAAACAAAGTCTTGGGAGCAAATGGACAGAGTCTATGCCTGGATTTTGCTGAATCAACATTTTCCATCAGCAAAATGTCCAGCCAGTTCCACCCCCTAAGCCACATGGTGCTGATACCTTCAGCCTTCAACCAGAGAAGAGCTTGGTGGTGAAGGATGCTTCTATCCTCGTGCCTGTCCACCAAATCCAACCCCCCCCAGTTGACACCAGTCAAAGCCAAGATGATGCCAGGGCAGCTCTTGAGTGCTGCGGTTTGGCCGGGTTTGGGGTGTTTGTGTGCAAACCTGACTATTGTCCCCACCTCAACCCCAGGTTGTCCCTTGCCACTGCTCTTCTCCACCCAACCGAAGCAGCCTGGGATGCTCAGCTCCCCCTGGGAGTGCAGGGCATGGGGTTTCCTCCTCACCTCTAGTGAGGTTTGGGGAAAAGCTGAGCAGCTCACTAGGGAAGGCGATTCTGGAAGGTTTTCATGCTACTGCTCATTCTCTGATGGGTAACTGTGGTGACCTGGGTCCCCTGGAAAAGCCGCTCCCTGGTGTCCCTGCTGTGGCTCATGAGATCCCCCCCAGGGTGAGCGATGCCTGCGGGGTTTGGGGTAAAAGGGCTGCGATGAGGCTGCACCCATGTTCTGCCTGTTCTGGCCACTCTGAGCACCCAAGGTTGGGTTGGAGTTGCCTGCTCCAGCAAGAGATGACCCAGGGTGGCATGCCCTCCAACCCTCCCTGTCAAATAAACCCCAAATCAAAACTGGGCTTGGAGGAGGTAAAAACTGCAACTAAATCCCACTGGCACCCCCAGAAATCAAACAGCAGCTCTGGGAAGGATGGTCCTGCACTGCTGGTGCTTCCCTTGCCAAATGCTTGACCTGGCATGGGGGGGGTTATTTTTATTTAAAAGCATAATTGTTTGGGTTTTCTGCAGGAAAAGCTGGTGGGGTTCAGAGGGGTCCCTAATATTTGAGCCTTCCAGCTGACAACAAGTGGTTTATGGAGAGTGGAGGGAGAAGAGTAGCAGCTTTGCCCCTCCGAGGAAGAGGGTGGTGGGTTCTTGCCCTGTGCGAGACATCAGCAAATCCCTTCCCCCCCCCCCCCGCCCCCATGTTGCACCCCCAGAGCCCAACCTGCTGGTGCATGGGTTTGGATTGCAGGCAGAAAGCTGAACCTGAAGCTGGGCTCCCCATAAGCCCCTTTGAGCGCTTTGGGGACAGGGAAGGTGGCGGAGCAGCCGGGAGCGCTTGGGGACAGGGAAGGTGGCAGAGCCAGGAGTGCTTTGGGGACAGGGAAGGTGGCGGAGCAGCCGGGAGCGCTTGGGGACAGGGAAGGTGGCAGAGCCAGGAGTGCTTTGGGGACAGGGAAGATGACGGAGCAGCCCAGAGTGCTTTGGGGACAGGGAAGGTGGCAGAGAGCCCGGTTTGGGGGAAAGGGAGGCGGGGACTGGGAAGGCGACGGAGCAGCCGGCAGCATCGGGCAGGGCTGAAAGCGGCTCCGAGAGCCTCTACCGGCGTCGGCCCTGGAACTGCAGTGCAGCCCCACATCCCCCCCCGGCACTGCGCAGAAAGGAGCTGTGGAAAATGGGAGGGGGAAAAAAAAAAAACAAACCCCCAAATGCCAGCCCTGTGTGGCGGTGAGCCAGGCTGGTGGGACCGAGCAGCCCCAGCTTGGATTGGGGTGATGTGGGGCAGCATGGGGGGGTGCTGGGATAATGGGCTGGGGGGGGGCAGGGGGCCAGATCCTGCCCTCACTGGGCCTGTTCTGTGCTACCTAACTCCTGGTGCTGCAAGAGAATTAAAAGGGTTAAAGCTGTGGCTATTTTACGGGTTAAAAAGCTTGGTTAAATGGTTTAAAGCAGGTTTTTTGCCGTTGGGTTGCAGCGCCTGGGTGGGAAACGGGGTTGCGTTGGCTCGGTGATGGGCAGGGGCCGGGGGTTGCAAATCTCGTCCCTCCCCATCCCCGTCCCCTGCTGTTTTTGCAAAAAAAATGGTGAAAGCACCCCAAGCTGCTCCTTCCCTCTCATCCCGGGGCAGAGGGTGGGAAGCACCATGTGGCTCCGCACTGGCTGCCGGACCCTGGGACGGTCAATATGGACGCGGAGACTTTAAAATATCTTTGCCTTGTGCTGGGGGCGGGTGTGTGTGTGTGTGTGTCTGTGCTGAAATTTCTTGCTCCCAGCGGGTTGGGAGATCCCTGCCTTCACGTGCAAAAAGATTTCGGGGGGGGAGAAAAAAAAGAAGTGCCTGGGGGGGGATGCCTGTTAAATATTTTTATTTTTTAACGGAACATGGGAATTCTTTTAAACTTTTGTCAAGCAAAAAATCAAGAAATTCTTGTATTTAAACTGGGAAAAAACACTCAGTAAACCAGATTTTTTTTTTTGTGTGAAATATCCATATAGTCAGGTAGCATTGGGCAAAAATGTTGCAAAGACATCACCCCCAAAAATATGCGAAAAATATTTTGGCCAGATCTGAATTTAGCCAATGGCTGTGCAATTCCCTCTGCTCTAAGGCAAGAGAATGTAAAAAAAAAAAATCATTTTTCGATATGAAATATTAATACATCATCAAATTAAGCAGAGTTCAGGTCTCGAGGCTGAAAATCGTGGCACCGTGTCGCGATAATCCCGATGCCCCTATCTGCAGGCTGTGCCGCTGTGGCTCTGATCCCAAATGGATCCCCCTCATACACCATCGCAGGGTTAAATGAGGAAAAACATTTATTAAGGCAAAAAAAAAAAAAATGACCCAGCTCCCCTAAATGAAAACAAATCCCTTTCTGACCGTGCCGGTGTTTTTCCAAGGGAATATTTGTCAGAGCGGCTCAACCTGGTGTTAATGTGGCGGGGGGAGATGCGGCGGTTGGGCTGTGAAGAGGCTGTTTATTTTCCATTTATTTTCTGGATGTTAATGGCAATAAAAGGCAGGGCCACCCCCCCAAACACCACCCCCCCCGCCAAGGAGCTGGGAGACAAAGGGCTCTTGTGTGGCAGCAGGTATCGGCAATGGGATAGGAAATGGATTTGGGGTCGGCGACCATCCTGGGCATCGGGCTGCAAATGAGCTGGGTCCCCAGTCCAGGGGGGATTTTGCCCTTTGCAAGGCATTTCCCAAGGTTTTCGGGATGTCACAGGTTGTGCTCGTGGCAAGCGGGTGGTGGAAACTGGTCCCAGTGCAAATGCCAAACTGGTTGGGAGGGTGCTGGCGGCTGCGGTGAATTAGGTTTGGGAAGGGACTGGGGTGCGGGAGAGACCCCGCAGCCGCTGCTCCTGTTAAGGGTGGGTGGCAGGGAGATAAAACCCAATTCCTATAAAGCTCTGGGTGGGTAAATTTTGGGAAAATCCCAAATAAACCCCCACGCTGGGCTCGGGTCTGCTTGGCCAAGAGCCTCGCATGTACAAATAAATTTGGGTTTCCCTTTGTGCGCGTGGCTGCCGCACATCCCGCGCCGCCGCCTTCCCTCTCGGAAGCCCGTTCTGGGTGAGCGCTTTGTTAATTGGAACAATCTTATTTAAAGGAAGATGAATTAAAAAATATAATAATAATAATAAGCAGCAGCCAGCTGCCCCCATCGACACCCCCCCCCCCAAATAAATGTCATTGCTCCGGCGCTGCCTGGCAGCTGCTGCCCTCTCTTCTTCGCGGTGCGTGCCAGGGCAGGAGCTTTCTGTTGGCACTGGGAAACGCTGGGGGGGTTTTAAGGGGAAGCAAATGGTTTGGTTGTGGGGGTTTGGGGGAGGGCTGCACCCACTTCCCCTCTGTCGGGCTTTTTTTGGGGTATTCGTGGGGTTCTTAGCAAAGGGTGCCCTGGTGGATGGAGGGGGTTTGGGGGGGGGACCTGGCTGTGGGGAGGGAGAATGGGGGGAGGCTCCCTCCGGTGCTGGCCCCCCGGGGTTGGAGCACTGGCCCAGCTGTGAGGCTGGTTTGGCTCAGGATCCTTGGTGCCCCCCCCCCCCGTCCCTGCCTGGTGGACACAGAGCCGAGGGAGGATGGATATAGCTTGACCCTGCATTTTGGGGGTGACCGTACACCCCTTCCTCCCACCCCCTTGCCCTGCTCCTGCCCTTTGCTCAGTGAATTTGCACCCGTGGCCCAGCCGGCGGGTTGGGGGGGGGGGGGGGGGGGGGGCAGGGCTGGTTGAGCCAGAGTTGGGGCAAGATGGTCAAAGAGGGCTCTTCCAAGCTTGACGCACATGCGCGTGGGCTTTCCTGAGGATTTGGGGCAGTTGCTGTTGTGCGTGGCCCCTGTCCTTGGCCCTGGGTAGCCAATGGCTCTTACCCTGCCTGTTTGCAGAAGTTTAATAGGATTAGTGATCTTAGAAGCCCTTGTGCGCTAAATCCCATAACTGCTGCTGGAACCGGAGCTAAGGGGGGTGGAGGGGGGGAAATAAAACCCACGTAGGGAATGTTAAACTGATCCCTAGGAAATATCAGGTTCACCACCACCTCGGTTGGTCGGAGCTGTGTTTGTTGTAAATTATCCTAAGTTTGGCTTTCCCCATTCCCCAGCTGAGGTTTTGGAGCTGCCACCAGCCGGAGGAATCCCAGTTGCCTTCGTGGAGACACCCCCCCCCACACCCCCTCCGGTGCCGGCGCAAGTGAGGGCGGGTGCGAGAATCCCGGCTACCTCATTGCTTAACCAAAAAGTGCAGGTTTTGTCGCACCCCTGTGCGGACGGACAAAAGGATCAGGCCTTTCGGTGGCAGGCAATACCTTAGATAAAAAGGTTGAATAAAAGCTGTCGGGATTGAAAGCAATGAGAAGCCGCGGCAGGGCCATCGGAAATTGTTTGTGTAATTAAAGGATGCGCGCATATGACTTCATAGTCTTCCAAATGATCAAGTTTTGATTTTTTTCCTAATTTTTTTTTTTTGGGGGGGGGGGGTGGGGGGGTGGATTGGGAAGAAATGAGGTCTGCTTTATAAGAGACCCATACATCGTTGGGTGGCGTTTGTGGCCACAGAGGTAATAAACACCGCCCTGCAATTTTCCCCGTTGAATGCGGTGGGCTGGAATACATCGGCGCGATGGGCAGCGTGGTCCTGCTGCGGCAGCCGCCTGGGGGGGTAAGGGGGGTGGGAATTGTTATTTACCCTGAGGATGAAATGTTTGCCTTGGGGTGCAGCGTTTTGTGGAGTGGGGGGGAAAAGGGGTCAGGTTGAGCCAGGCAGCGTGAGCCTGGTTTTAGGGAGGGTTTTTTTGGTGGCTTTTTAATTATTTAAGGGAAAATATGGGGTCTGCGTCAGGGGGAAGCACATGATCCCTGCCCCCCCCCCAACCCTGCTGCGCTCAGCTCAGAGCAAACCTTGGCTTGGAAAGGGTTTTATTCAGTTAAAAAAAAAAGTTTCCCCCTCCTGAAGAAACCACTAAAATGCACGCGGAAACGGCTAGAAATTCTGGAGATGCGCCCCTGCTGGGGCTTACCGAGAGGGCCCTCGCTGATTTTTCAGTTTCAGTGCAACCCTCTGATTCTAAAACCAAATATTAAGTGGAATTTATGCGGGCTCCAAGACTTTTCTGTTGTGAAATGATGCTGCTGGGAAATTGGCCTCCCCATCCCAGTACTGGGAAGCCCCCGGCATCGCAGGACCTGCAGTATCTAATTTATTAATATTTTTTTTCCTGCCTGCTAAAAATCTGTGTATTTGTGATGATAGGAGCTGGTTTAAGATTGGGGCAGGAAGGGAGCAAAGGTTGGGCACAAGGGCAGAGGGGGGGGGGGGGGGGGGGCAAAAAAAAAAAACCCTCTTGCAGGGTTTGCCAGGGCTCCTGAAGCGCCAAAGGCTCGCTCCGTGGCAGCGATGGCCATGCTGCAGGGTGTGGGGGGAGCAGAAGGGGTGCAGGGGGAGCAAGCCCAGGGGGTGCAAGGAGCAAGCCCTGGGTGTGTGGTGCGGGGGAGCAAGCCCAGGGGGGGTAGTGGGGAGCAAGCCCAGGGGGTGCAAGATGCAAGCCCAAGAGGGGTGCAGGGGGTGTGGAGAGCAAGCCTGGGGAGGGGGTGCTGAGCGAGCAAGCCCCGGGGGGATGGTGGGGAGCAAGCCTGGGGGTGCAAGGAGCCAAGCCCAGGGCAGTTGTGGGGAGCAAGCCCAAGGGTGCAAGGAGCAAGCCCAAGGGGGGGTGGGGGGGGGGTGCAGGGAGGCTGCGAAAGGGTCTGCTTGTCCGTGCGAGGGCACCTCATATCGCGGGGGTTTCTGGGGACAAAACTGCGCTTTTTGCCGTTTGCAAGAGGAGAGCGGAACCAGGAGGGTCCGGTTTCTTGTTCCTGGGCAAGCAGTGGCCATAATAAACAGCAATTTATTAATTAATAAAGAGATTTTTTTCCACCCTGGCACACCTTGATTTTTTGGGTTCAAATGCTGAGTTGCAGGTGAAGCGTTGCCCAGCCTGGGATAAATATGAAATATTATAATGGCGTGTGTGCACGAGCGTGCGCGCACGCATCCGAGAGGCGACCGCAATGGTGGCGGCTTTATGTCGGGGGGGGGAATAACTTTTTATCAAATTTAACCGTTATTTCTATGATAGGAAATGTGCTAATTTGTGCCTTGTAATTAAATAGCGCCTGGATGCGCCAGCGGGCAAAAGGGATGACTCAAAAGCGGGTTTATTTTTTAAAAAATAGAATCGAGTTGCAGCGCTTTCGAACAGAAATGGGCTGTAAATTAACAAAAATGCAATGTTTAATCTCTCCTGGCTATAAATATAGGAGCTGTGGTTAGGTATGGGGGGGAAAAAAATCATTAAACCCAATAAAATTAATATTAGGGGATCAAGTGGGAAGCTTGAACTACATAAATTTCCAGTGCTCCGTGCTGCTCCAGCTTGACAAACCCGCGGTGCATTTGCAAGAGAAACACTTTTTTTTTTAAATCCAACTTGTTTTGTTTTTTTTTTCTGGGGGCTGTGCTTGGGATGGAGCCTGCGGGGGCGAGGGATGGAGACGGTGTGGACAGGACTAGCTCAAATCGGTGGATTTGTATTCTTTTTATTTAAAAAAAAGACTTGTTTCTTCACCTCGCAGCCATTCAAACCCCGCTTTTGTTCCATGCTACGTGGGTTTTTTTTTTCCCCCTCTCCCCCCACTGGAGCAAACTGGAGCTCAGGGTTGGGAAAGGGGGGGACCCATGGGGCAAGGGGAACCCGCCGGGACCCTCCGGGCAGGGATTTCTTTGCTCTCTGCAAAGAGGTACCTGTATAAATTACACTTAAAATTTGTTTTTAGAAGAAGAGGTGTTGCACTGGGACCCAAAAATCAGCGAGTGTCATTTAGGGGGGCACCAGAAAGGGTGGCCCCAACCTCGGGAAAACACATTCCAACTGAATAAACCTCCCCCCCGCCCTGTGAGCTCTTTGGATATTTGCAATTTATTTACCGTGAGCCCCAAATTTAACGAAGACGACAGCTTGAAGGGGGGAAAGCAATTCAATTAATTTGTAATCTTACATTTCATTAGAAAATGCAAGAATAATGATCGCATCCAGCAGGCGGGGGGGTGGGGTGGAGGGAATCATAACTGGAGATTTCCCCCTCCCCGATCAGATTATAAAATAAGCTTTTTTTAATTAAATTAGTTGATGCGCAGTTGATCAGGGTAACCCCAGATTATGAGCAAAGTAAACAGAACTAAAAACCAAATAGAAATAACAAGAGGTGAAGTTAACTCCTCTTCCCCCCCTTTTTTTTGGGGGGGGGGACACCAGCCTTGGGGTGGGGGGTGATCCCAAAAGGGGGACAAATAGGTGGCAACAGACAACCTGTGGCAAATAATTCGTTTGCAAACAGGGATTCTGCCGGCAACGAAAAGATCCATGGTGGGTTAAAACCCCAAAGCTGCAGGGAAGGGGCATTTGGGGAGGGGGGAGAGCTGAAAGGCCCCCCCTGGCTTCAGCACCTCGGGCGAAAAGGGCAGATTCCTCGGTTTAAAATATTCATTGGAGTTTCCTTTCTCTCTTTTTTTCTTAATTATTTTCACGGAGAAATAATTTGTCCTGGGTGGGTTTTGCTCCCCTCCAGCCTCCACCAACAGCCAGGCAGGAATGAAAGGTGCTGCCCGCGGGTGGGGGCATGGGAAAATCCTGAATACCCCCCAATTCCCCCCATTCCTCCCCCACCAAACTTCAGCTTCGTTTGCTGCCGTTTCTCCTCGCCTTCTTCCATTCCAGCAAATCGTGGGGGGGGGGGAACCCAATCCCAACCTCTTTCAATTAATTCCATTGATTTTATTTTTTTTTCTTTCTTGCCTCTAAAAATCGAATTACCTCCTTAAAACCCGGGAGGGGAAATTTGGGGTAAAACCGTGTGTTTCTGGGTCTGCTCTCAGCTCCGTGCCGGAGGAAGTGTGAAATCTCGCCTGCCACACGTTCAGACAAAGCCGTCTTGTTACCCGGGATTTGTCGGGTCAAGCAGGATCCCATTTTAAGCCAGTTACCAAATGTAATTCTCCCCCTCTTTGCCTCTTAATTTAGCAAACGAAAAAATACTTTTCTGCCTGGGGGGGGCAGAAATCGTAGTGGTCGTTTGCCAGAATTTAAAAAAAAAAAAAAATAAGGTTTTTAGCTACATTGTTATCAGTGTTATGAGGTTTGTTCATTTGGAGAATGAACAATAGTCAAGAAATGTTTGCGCAGGCTAAAACGCCAGCATTTTATTCGGAACGATTCGGATCCAATGTTGTATTTTAATTTTCAATTTTTAAATGACCACGTTAAAAAAAAAAAAAAAAACCAACCCCCCCAAAAAAAGAAAAATCTTAACAAGGCTTTTACAAGGTCCTGAGCTGGTGGGAACCAATTTAGCTCCATTGTGTAGCATCATCCCAGGGTATTTCCTATTATTCTTAGGAATTTGGATTGATTCTTTATTGGGAACTAAATGTTTTCGTAGTGTTCCTTTTTTTTCCCCCCTCTTGCCTAAATAAATAAATAAATAAAAATTTCAAAATATTAAAAACCCTAAAGGAAAATTTTGAGATGGATTCAGTGCGTACAGATACAAAACCTCAGGTGTGCGGCTGAACAAGAGTTTTTTAAACTTAAATCCAAACTAGTTTTGATTGAAAAACCACCCTTGAACCGATGGGGTGCATCAAGCTGAATTGGGGGACGAAGCCGGTCGAAATTTTTCTGAATACGATGAAAGCAAAAGCAGAACAAGTGTGGTGAGTTTGCGCTTTTTAAAGATGAATAGTGTCTTTTCACCCGCCCGGCTCGGAGGCATTCAGCGCCAGTGCGGCTCATGGAGCAAAGCAAGCGCTGCTCCTGGACTTGCCTGTTGTAGCAGAGCCATTTAAATCGCAAACGCTTTTATTTCTTGTTAAAACAAGGGGGGGGGGGGGAGGAAAAAAAATATCATTGTTTTCAAGAAAGCTTCTTAGAAAAATGCAACTATTCCTGGGGATTCAGCTGGGTCCTCGCTCCAGCCGGAATTAGCTGACTAGAACAAGAAAAATATCTGGGTTTTATCACGCACCCCAGTACCGTAGGGGGACTTTCCAAGGGATGGGTGCCTTCTGAAGGGATGGGTGCCGGTGCCTGCTCTTGGACCACCTTGGATGCTGCAGCCCCCTTCAGGGTGGAGCTCAGCTGCCCTCTGCTCTGCAGGCATTTTAACCAAATTTCAGGCCACTCTGCTGGTTTTTCACAGCTTGTGGGGTTTTACCATTGCCAAGGGTTGTAAAAGCTTCAGTGGGCTTTGGGCAAAGGGGTGGTGGCTTCCAGTTGCCTCTGGAGATGTGCTTCACCTGGTGCAAAGGGCTATTGTGTTGGCTGCGGTTGTGGGACGGCGGCGAAACCGTTATTGCCACCGCTGCGGATGAGGATGCTCGCTAAAAATCTCTCCGGCTAGGTGCAAATGTCCCCACTTCGCACAAAAGCGAGCCTGAAGGATCATTAATCTATTTTTTTTTCCCCCCTAAATGTGGAAGGCGGAGGTGTCCTTAAAAGCCACCCCGCTCCCCCCGCCTCCCCTCCATTCCCCCACCCTTGCGCGTGGTACCGGCGACCAGCATTGTGCACCGCTCTCCAGCCCCGCTTGGCCTTTTGTCAGCCCCCTTTTCTGTGTCAATCAGCTGGCTTTTGTCGGGTCCCAGACATGTTGTGTCCACACGCACACAAATATCCCCGCGCAGAGCGTGGGGAATGCGGCGCACATTCCGATCATGCGCCGCACCCTCCCGGGCTCCAGCACACACACACACACACGCGGGGCGCACGGGCGTGCTAAGGCAGCCTCCATGTCCTCTCATTTTGGGGGATTTGGGGTTTCGGGGGTGGCTGGAGCGGGAAGCGGTGAGGGTGCCTGTTCTCCAGCCATGCGGCGGGTGTCTGTGCGTCCTCGGGGGCTGTCTGTCCCGCTGGATGAAGCCGGGGGACTGATGGTGCCTCTCTCCCTTCCTTTGAGTTTTTTCCCCCCATTGCTTGTCTCCATCTGTTGCTTTAAGCTGGTTTTTTTTTCAGTTTTTCCCCGCGTTTCTCAAGCACGGGGGGACGTTTGATTGAGTCCTCAAGTTGTTCCTAGAAAACGTATATTTTTACAGTGCTGGTTTTGTGTAATTCTTGTGTAACTAGTGACAGCAGGTGACAGAAACCATGACTTTGATCCGGGGGGGGGGACACCCTGGACACCCATCCCATCTCACGTCTCTTCCCACCCCTCCCCCCCCCCCGGCTCCTCTCCGTCCTCAGCTGCCCCAAGCCCCTGGCTTTGTGGCTACTGGTGGGACCCCATCTTTCTGCAGCTGAGAGGACAACTTTGGGCTAAAACCCATCCCTTTGGGGACTCTGACAGCCTCTGCAGCACCGGGCAGGGCTGGGGACCCACGCAGATGGGTGGCAGCTCCGTTCCTTGGCTGCCGAGATGGGGCTGCTTTCCCACTGGCTCCTCCTAGCATGGTCCCCACCAGCTCCCCAGCTGAGCAGAGGCTTTTGCCCCATCCTCATGGTGCTGCCATAACCCCAGACCGGACTGGGCCTGGGGCGGCCATAACCCCAGCCTAGGCCTGGCCAGGCCGCTCGGTCTCCTAGCAACCGCTGAGGCCTTGATGGCGCCCACAGGCCTTGGTAGCGTGACCAGCAGGAGCGGGGCAGTGATGGTGTCCCTGTACTTGGTGCTGGTGAGGCCGCACCTTGAATACTGTGTTCAGTTTTGGGCTCCTCACTACAAGAAAGATGTTGCATTGCTGGAACATGTCCAGAGGAGAGCAACGAAGCTGGGGAGGGGTCTGGAGCACAAGGCTTATGAGGAACGGCTGAGGGAACTGGGGGTGTTTAGTCTGGAGAAGAGGAGGCTGAGGGGAGCCCTCATCGCCCTGCACAACTGCCTGACAGGAGGCTGTAGCGAGGTGGGGGTCGGCCTCTTCTCTCTGGTAATGGACGATAGGACGAGGGGGAATGGTCTGAAGTTGCACCAGGGCAGGTTTAGGTTGGACATTAAGAAAAATTTCTTCCCCGAAAGGGCTGTCAGGCTCTGGAATGGGCTGCCCAGGGCGGTGATCGAGTCCCCACCCCTGGAGGTATTTAAAAGGAGGAGAGATGAGGTGCTTAGGGACATGGTTTAGTGGTGGGATGGCAGGGTTAGGTTAACGGTTGGACTCGATGATCTTAAAGGGCTTTTCCAACCAAAGTGATTCTATGATTCCCCTGATGGCCCCACAGGCCTGGCAGGGGGAGCGAGGGAAAGAGAAAGAGGCAGGAGGACAGCGTGGCTCCAGCCTCGATGTGTGGAAGAGCCCGCAGCAGCAGCCGCCCTCCCCGGGCATCAACAAAATGGCGGCAGGGGGCTCCCAAATGGCGGCGCCCGTCCTGCGGGGGCCCTGGCGGGGAAGGCGCCGGCGCGGTGCCAGGGCCGCTGCGGAGGGCACAATGACTGGCACATAACGGCCCCTCGCGTGGCCGCCCCTCTGCCGCGGCGGTGCCAGCTGTAGCCCCCCTCCCTCCGCCTTGGCACGGGCAGGCGGCCCCGCCATGGCCGCCTCTGAGGAGGAGGATTAAGGCCGCAGTTGTGTCTCCCTCTTTCTTTCCCCCTCAGTGGCTGAGAACAGGAAATGTGAACCTATCTGAGACTAATTGACTTGCAAATTAATCGTTTGTCCCTGTGCCTGATAATTAGTGCTAACGATTTTTACACCCCCCCCCCTTTTGCTCTCTCCTCCTCTTTATTTTAAAGGGGGCTGTTTTCCCTTTCTTTTTCTTCCCCCTCTCCTTTTTTTTTTACCCACCCCCGCCCCAGTTCTTCCCTAAGCCTCCCCAGCTGCCCCCCGCCATGGGGTGGGGATGGCCCTGGGTTTGGGGGCGAAGGGGCCTGGCAGGGCGGCTGCCCCGCTCCGGCACCCACAGCTGCTTGTTTGCTTCCCACGACTCGGTGCCAGCCTCCGCGTCTGCCCGTGAAGGACAATAAACAGGGCTGGGAGAAGGGGGTCAGGAATTTGGGGGGGCTACAGAGAAGGGGGTCAGGAATCTGGGGGGGCTGGGAGTCGGGGAAGCGGGGCTGACTGGGGACGTGGCATTGCTTCAGGGGTGGCTGCAGCCAAACCTGCGTTTCTGAACTTCCCAAATCGCCGGGAAACGGGTTTAAAAAAAAAAAAAAGAATTAAAAATCAGTTCAAAAGGAAGCAAAGGTTGGGCGTTGTTTTCTCCAGCCTTCCCTCTGTCTTTATTCTAGGGCTACACATCAATTTTACAAGTCAGAAAAGGTGTTTCTCCCACCGGAGGGCAGCTTGGCATGGGTATTTGAGGCTGGTGATTGGAATCGCTAGCGTTGGCTCTGGTGGCTTTGTCCAAAAGCCTCACCTGAAACCAGGGTGCTGCAGGGGATGGGCGATGCTGCTGCTGGAGTACCAGGTTAATGGGGGAGATTGGGGATGAAAAATGGGGTTTGTGGTCATTTCTGTGGTCTGGGGTCTCTGGGTGCAGCCCAACAGGGCTCGTTCGTGCCCAAGCCTGGCAGCAGCTTCAGGCTGACGGGAGAGGACATATTCGGTTTGTTGGCGATACGTCAATGGGAAAATGCAGTTTTGTGGAAATCGACACAATTTACAGGATTATTTCTCTGCCGGCAGTGGAACAACCCCACTAATACGTTATTCTGATGCTTTTATCGAGGGCTGGTAACATAAAACACCGTGAAGTACCTTTACTTTGGTGGTTTCATTTCAGTAAACTTTTGCCGTGCATCATATCTCTAGTCAGACCATGCTACGTAAAGAACTGAAAATTCTGCACGTAATTGTTGTGTTCCGATGCGATTCAAACCAAAACACTTTGAGACTCCTACACTGGAATTCTTGAGACGTTCCACATGGCGAATTTAATTTTTCTCTTCCTTGTTTGTTAGGAGGAAAAGATGTCGCTTGTAGGGGGATGCATCGGGGTGACGGGGGACCCTTCGTGGTGTTGAGCTCCCTATTTTCCCCTGGCTGCCTGGGGTTTGCATCCTTCCAGTGCCATGCAAGGTGGGAGGTGAAACAGCCCCTCCATGCCCATGCTCAGGACCCCCTGGCACAGCCAGGATTTGGCCACCCTCCCCGTTCCTGACCACAATTCAGGCTGCGGGTGCGAGCCCCGTGTCCAGCCGTCCCACTGCTCCCCTCCAGCCACGGGGTGCTGCTTCCTCTGGTGCCCAACCATTGATAATTAAAGGGATCCTTTTCTTTGCAGCTCTCCTCCCCAAATGCTCCTGGTGCCTGACACAATTTGTCAGCTGTACCCCTGCTGTAATCCTATTTTTGCCCCCTTCCTTGCCCTGCTTTGTGTCCAGGGCTCTCTTCGCCTCTCACTTTGCAGCTCCCGCTGCTCAGGCGTTGCCGGTCCCCCCCTTCCCTGGGAGCTGGGAGTCTATAAACCCTGACGATGCTCTTAGACTCCACGCTCATGAACTCGGTCTGTTTGGTTTGACCAGAGTTAATTGCACACAAACTCCGACCCGTCGGCACACAGGGGCTCTTTGTTCCCGCAAGAATCACTTGCCCTTCGGGGTCGCTGCGGCCGCGACCTGCCGTCCCCGAGGGTCGCCCCGCTGCCATGCACTGTCAGTTTGATCCCTGCACCGTGGCGAAGGGTGGGGACGGGGCAGGTTGCTGTGGGGAGGAAGCCAAAACGGGAGCTGGACGGTTGGGGAGGAGGCACTGGGGGAGCCTTTTGGGTCAGGCTCATTGGAGTAATGTGATGATTAGCGGTGACTGTCGAGCTTTACAGCCGGGGAGGGGGGAGAGAGGGTGAAAGAGATGTTAGGGGTGGATTAACCCCCCGTCAGACCTGTACAAGAGGTTTGCCAGATTAAATAGGAGTTCAGTGGTCTGTAAACGTTCCCCTTTCGCCGGGGTGCTTCGCCAGAGCAGCTCTGGAGTTAATGAAAGCTCTGCAGCTTGCGTTCGGGGACCCGATTTTCACGGCATCTCAATTCCCGCTCACGCTCGCCAGGTCTGCAGCCTTTCAAAGGGAGGTCAGGCTTAACTCCCCTGAATTAACACCCCTCTGTCTTTAGAGACCTGAGCCCCCGGGTGCCAGATTAACCTGGGTACTCGGTTCCTGTCAGCTTTCCAAGTTGCTCAGAAGCACCCAGTGAACTTTTATTGGGCTCGTGGTGCCTGCAAACAGGCTTTGGGTGATGGTCCCATCTGTATGGTGCTGGCACCGCGGTGAGGAGAGGCTGTGCCAGGCATTGCTGTTAATGTGCCTGGCAGCAGAGGGGTCCTGGGTGAAATTCGGTGCTGCTCAGAGCCAAGTAAATCAGACAGGGATGCGTCACCTTGTGCAAAAGCTCAGCTTTGGGGAGGGGCAGTGGTCTCGGTGGTGGTGGTGGGTGCTGGCAGGTACCAGCGCAAGGAGCACTGATGCTGGTGGGGGGCTGGAGACAGCATTGAGGGCTCGGTGGCCTCCGGGCAGGACTGAGACCTCCATGAAGACCCTCGCTGACCTGCTCCCCCACCCAGCCGCATCCTTCTCTGCTGCTGCCGGGGAAGGCGATCCCTTCCCTCCTCAGCCATACTTCAGGCTCCATTGGAGTGAGACCAAGAGATGAGTTACAACTCATTCCAAAGGGTGAAGGGGGCCGATCGCGAGCAGCAGCAGTGGCAACGATGCCCTTCAAAGCTCCCCAAAGGTGGCAGGGGGCTCTGGGTGCCCGGCAGCGCTGTTCCCACTGATCCTCGGGAGCAGCCGGCGGCTCAGGCAGGTGGGAATGGTCCCGGTGGTGGCCAGCCCTGTGCAGACCCCTGGGTGCTGAGCAGGGCGGGCTGGCGAGACACTGCCTGGGGGCGGTTTTTCCCAATCCTGCGCACCTGGTACTCTGTCAATGCAGCCACTTGGCTAAATGTGGGTCATTGTAGGAGGGTGCAGCCACTCGAGCAAACAAGCCTCAATTGCCCACTGATTGGGGTGGCTGAGAGCACCATCACTGAAATTTCTGAGGGGGGAGGCATTAATAATCCCCATTCTGTCTCTGCAGCCCTTGCCCCCTTGTTATTTCCCTCTTTGTGTCTTAATTTGGCCCATTATTATTATTTTATAAAAGGGCCTTTTCTCCACCCCCTCCCTCTTGAAGACCCTCCTTAGACCGATGGGAAAATGGCAAGGAATAATTATGAAAAACATCAGTGGAGAGAGGGCCATCTGAGAGGGATTAAAGGATTACAATTAAAACTCATTTTAGGGAGGTGATGTGACATTAGCGTTTTCATTCTTCCCCCCCTCCCTCCCTTTCCCCCCCTTCCTCCCTTTCCCCCCCTTCCCCAAACACCCTCCAGGCTATCTGGGTCTAAGTTGATTAAATGACAAACTCCAGCTCAGAGGGAAACAACAACAAATTAAAAAGAGAGTTAAAATGAAACCCAACAACCCCCAAAAAATGATTTACGAAATGAAGTGAAAATGAGGTCACCGAGAATTACAGAAAGCAGCTGGAAATGGGGTGGACAAAGCACCTGCTGCTATGAGCAGGGTTCTGATGGTGGGAGCATCTCCCCCCCCTGCTCCAGCAGTCACGGGAAGATGTCTTGAGGTCTCTCCTCCAGGATACCTGGCTGGAGTTTTAGTTGGAAATGTCCGCTTTCGGCAGATTGCGTCATGGCGTTGGTGCTTGCCATCGTGTTTGCCAGCCCCGTGCTCCGCCGAGGCGACACAGGCCTTTGCTTTGGGGAGCCCAGCATGGACCCTGTGCTTGCTATGCTCTTCCTCCAACACCCTTAAAGCCGGGAGAGCCCAAACCTGAGAGGTGCACCCATGGAAAACCAGTGCCGGAGCAGCAGAGCCGTGCTGACCCTAACCTCTGCCTTGGCACATCCCATTCTGCCATGGCTCTGTGGCCCATTTTCTCAGCTCATGGCTGCTCAAATTCACACTTTGAAGCTCCTACTAGTGGCTGGAGCCAGCCAGACCCTGCCCTGCCGCTCAGACAGGCTTCGTGCTGGCTTGGGCACGATTCCCAGGGCTGGAGGTGTGCTCCGACTCTCCCCGAATAAAAGCAAAGCGGAGGGTGATGCCCGCAGCATGGAGACCTTCCCTCTCTCCTCCTCATCCATCAGGATGCACAAAGGTTTCTGCCCGTTCCTCCTCTTGGCACGGAGAATCCTGACGGGGCTCCCGAGGACGGGAGCTGCTTACGGCATCGTTAAAATTCAGCGCTGTCGTAGATCCGGGGCGGTGGGAAAGGCAGCGTGCTGGGAGCGGGCTGACATTTCCAAATGGAAACGTGCGCTGAGCTGGGACTTTGGTTTGGTAAGGAAGACAAATCCTGGTGTGATTGCTGGCCATCTCAGCTAATGTTTATGAAGCCTGGGATGGGGGATTCCCCTTTACAAAATAAAAATGTCTGCAAATCAAATGATGTGGCCACCTAAACCCCTGCTGACAACCTCGTTGGAAGGGGGGGGGGACGACTGGAAGGCGCAGAGGCAGGGATGTGCGGCTCAGACTCTGCAATTCACGGTGCTTGGGAAGTTTTGGTTGCTGCTCTCTGATCTAAAGTGGCCCCGACAGCGACGGTGGGGCTGAGCCCACGTCCTGCCCTGAAAGCACAGATCTTGCCGCTAGACCCCCCCCAAACCTGCGAGCGCATGGCCTGGGAATGCTTCCCCCTCCCAAAACGCATGCGTTTTGGCAGCACACGCAGGTTGGGAGCGGAGAGGAGCTTCCCCCCCTTCTGCATCCTGTTTCTCTGGCCAAAGGGGTCGGGCTGCAAACCCAGCCTCTCCTCTTTCGCCTCCCATCCCGCAGCCTGGCATAGCTGGGGCATCTCCACCACGTGGCCGCCAGCGCTCGTCATGTGGGATGCCATATAGTGGCTCATATTGGGAGGCAGGGAGAGCTGCAAAAAAAGCTTAACGGAAGGGAAACTCCCCCTCCTCCTCCCCGCCCCCCCCCCCCAAGATCCAGCCTATTTTCTTTCCTCTTCTTTTGTTTCTGATTTCCGGAACTATGCGGCAAAGCGTGGGGAGAAGAAAGAAGCTGAAGAGAGCTGGCATCTGGCAGGGAAAAGAACAAAATAGCAGAGCAGGGCTTGGCTAGGCAGGAGTGGCGAAGGCAGATGGGTCGTAGAGCTCTCTGCCTCATCAGCAGGGACCGCCCAAGGACCCTGGGCGAGCCCCAGGAACATTTAGGGTCTAAGCCCCGGGGCAGGCTCCTTGGCTGGTATCAACTGGCACAGGAATGCTGGTTCACCGCAGCGGAGGAGTCAGCCCCGCGGCTTCAATTTTAGCTTGCTCATGGGCATCCTCCTGGCACCCCTTGGTCCCCCTCCCACCGTGAGCTTCATCGGTCGGCCTCTCTCCCTGGGAATGGGCGATAGGACGAGGGGGAATGGTCTGAAGTTGCGCCAGGGCAGGTTTAGGTTGGACATTAGGAAAAATTTCTTCCCCGAAAGGGCTGTCAGGCTCTGGAATGGGCTGCCCAGGGCAGTGGTCGAGTCCCCATCCCTGGGGGGATTTAAAAGAAGGGTAGATGAGGTGCTTAGGGACAGGGTTTAGTGGTGGGATGGCAGGGTTAGGTTAATGGTTGGACTTGATGATCTTAAAGGGCTTTTCCAACCTAGATAATTCTATGATCTGCCCGGCCCAGCGGTTCGTGCCCTGAGGACGTGCCCTGCACCTCCCGCACAGCACCAAGGGGACGCTGGGCAGTGACACGTCCCAGTCTCATGCTCTGTTTGCAAGAGAGAGGAGGTTGAGGTGGAGGCGCCTCTCCCGCAGCTGCTTTCACCGAGGCCGAAATGATGGGAGCGGTGTGCTGCTTTTTGCGATGTCCCTTTTACAGTTGAGGCTGGGAGATGCCTGAATATATTTTATTCCTGGGTTTTTTGGTGGGTTTTTTTTTTTTCCCCCTGTCCCGGCCAGTGCAGAAAGAGGTCTTTGCATACAGACCTAATGAAGATAATGTTAATGAGGTAAATTAATTAGGGCCAAGATGCAGTGTTTTCCCCCTGAGGAGGAAATACAGTAAACTCCATTTTTGTGAGCTGCTTATTCAGGCAGGGGGGTCGAAGGAGAATAGCGGTGTCAAAGAAGCTGCCATTTTCAAGGTCCTTGTGTCCCTTCTGCGCTACCCGAGAAAGGGAACAAAACTCTGTTGACAGCAAAATCTCAGCAGGAGCCCCTGGGCTGAGGGGCACAGGGAAGCAAAGTGGAAAGGGTGCCAGGTTTCCGAGCGCCTGGAGGGGAACAGGCTTTGGTCTCCGGCGTTTCAATGGGCCGGGGAAAGCAAATCAGCCCTTTCAAGGCCAATCCCGCTGTTCTCCAAGGCACACACTGGAGACAATGTGCCCTTGGCAGGGGGAAAGGGACTGGGTGGCCATGGCAAGGGCGAGGGGAGGGAGAGCTTCCCAGGGCTGAGAGCCGGCAGCCGTGGTCCTGCTCCATCCATCCCACCTCCTCCGGAGCACTTTGACAGATGCCAGGACCTCCTTAGCCCCGATGCATCAGGAATAGCTGGCAGAGGCTCTTGGGGTGGGGGAGATGGGGCACCTATGGGTGTTTCTTTATTTTGTGTCATCCTTTGAGGCGCCGCACGCGGCTCGTCCCTCAACGCTGATGCACCGCGCTTGCTCGCTGACCTTCTTCCCACTCTGGCCTTTGGTTTTCACAGCTTTTAATTCATTCCGCTGTGATTCGGAGAGCCCAATCCCAGCCCATGTGCTTGGCCCGGTGTCTTTCCCCGCCACGGCGTGGTTTTGAGCAGCTCGATACCCTCCCTGTGGGACGGAGGGGTCCGTGGCTGCCGTTGAGTGTCGCTGGGTTGGGGTATTTTCACGCCGGGTGCTGCCCTATCTCCTCGCAAGGAACGGGGCTGATTTTGCCGGCTCTTTCGCAGCCTCTCCCAGCCCAGCCTTCTGCCCACAGCACCATCTCCCGTCGGCATCGCTCCGGCTCGCAGGGCCGGTGCATCCTGGGAATTTCCTTCCCTGGTGCCAGAACACCTTCACCCCAAGCCCGAGCGTGCAGACAATCTTCCACCGTCATTTCCCCCCCCACCACCCTCGTCGCTGACCAAAGCCAGGATGAAAGCGGTGGTGTTGGGTTGGTTTTTTTTTTTCTTTCCCCCCTCTTTCTTTCTTTTTTTTTCTTTAATGGCGTTTCATTAGCCTCCAAATCAGACAGGCTAAACAATGGTGTTCTGTCAGCGATGGCCTTTCGGGCTGATTTCATCTCCTCTCTCATCCGTATGCAAACCAGCCTCCAGCAGGCTTTGGTCATGCCATGGAAACCGAGGTGCAGGCCCGGAATGGGGGGGTTCTCGGAGTGAGAAATCTCCTGTTCGCTTTTTCCCATTTGCATAATGCAACTTTTCTTCCCCCAGACACTGAGGCGCTTTGTTTATAGAGAGCCGAGAGAAAAGGGGGATGCTGGGGACAGAGGAGGACCCGCGGGGAGGGGGGAAGCGCCCGGTGGGAGTGGGGAAGAGGAGGGCAGCTCTCGCAAAAGAAGAACGCGCAGAGAAAAGGCGCCGGGGCGACTGGAAGGGAATATATATGAGGATGGGGACTGGGAAATGGGGCTGGGCCGGTTCCCCGTGATCCTGGGACCCGCGCGCTCCTTTGGCCTCTCTGCGCCAGCCGAAGGGTGTCGGGGGGACTTGGCGTGGCTGAGGATCCAGCTGGGAGCCTGGACCTGCGCTGAATTAAAGCCGGTTGTCATGATAATGCCCCCCAGAGGAAGCAGGAGCCTTTTCAAGCCCTGCATGAAATACCTCAAAGGGTTTCGTGGGCGAAGCCCCTAAGAACCTCAACTGGTGGAAAGCGAAGGTTGGTTGGAGCCACCACGGGGAAGGTGGCTAAGCGACAGCCAGCAGAGCGGAAGGACCCGGCTTGTCCTGGGAGAGAAATTGAGGGGGGATGAAATCATCCCGGACTTATTTGCAGGCTGTGCGGGTCTGGGAGGCGAGGAGGTTAAGCAATGCAAAACTGCAGTTGGTTTCTCTCCCCTTAAAACGTGGCGAAATCCACAGTTGCACGGGGAGGCAGGAGGATGGAGGGATGGGATAGTCCAGTCCCCACCAGCATCCCCAGTTTATTGGAGTCGCCGGAAGCAAGCGACCTCCCGCCTTGCACCTCTCCTCCTGCAAACGGACGATGTGCTTCTCTTCTGCAAACCGCTTTGAGATCTCCCAATGGAGGGGGCAAGGGGTTGCTCGTCGTCCCCGGTGGCTGCGCCTCCTGAAAACAAGACGGGGTTATCGTCTGCTCCGTCCTAGTCAGCAGGGCGGTTGATTTATGAATTGGGTGGGTGCTCGTTTAATAGTAATAACAATAACAGCACCGAAAGGTATTAATCAGTGGCGGATGATAGACAGGAAACCTGCAGTTAAAAGTATTTTAGGATATGTAAAAATCCCTGCAAATGATTTGCAAATGAGGTACAGGCAGTGAAGCAGGCAGCAATGGGGATATCTGGGGGGGGTTGCCTCAAAGTAGGGGGTCACTCCCCTTTTTAAGGTGCTTTAGTGCATGTTGGACGGACAGACGGCCGCTACCGAGTGAGGCTTTCCTGGTTGGGCCTGTAAAAACACGGTCGATGCTCCCAAGCATGGGATGCTTTGCCAGACCTGGCAAAATCCCACAGGATGGGCCAGCAAACCTGTGGGCAGGAGCCTGGGTGATCCCTGGGCTCTTGCCCGCCCGTGGAAATCGCGCGAGTTCCGACTGGGATTGCTCCAAACCCCACCGGCGCTTGTTTGCACGGGACCCGACGTTACTCCCATCCCCTTTAAGGCTGAGATTCGCCTTGGATAATCCTTGGCACGTCAAATCTTAAATATCTACCTGTGGGCGGGAAAACCCTGCAGTCTAATCCCAGCATCTGATGATTTTGGTGTTCTGGGAGAAGGAAAAAAGTGAAGGGAAAAATATCAGTGCTTCGGAGGGTTGTGCTGGAGCCCCGCAGCGTCCCGTTTGCCGGCAGCAATACCCACCTCGCCATCCACCCCGGGTGCAGCGTTACCTCCATGGGGCGGCTGGGAGGCTGCTGATGCTCTGTAAGGAGGGATGGGCATTTCGAGGCGGCTGCTTTGGGGCTTTTTCTCTTGCTTTTCGTCTGATTTCTGCCAAAAATGAGATTTCTGCTGTCACAGGGGTGCGCCTGTCATTTCTCACCCCTCTCCTAGGAACTTCTGAAACAGGACAACTTCAGCCCCGTTTGGCTCGGTGTCAGTTTTTGATCCCTGGTCTGTGGGAACGGCTTTGGGGCTTCAGTTGTATTTGTTTTGCAGGAGCTTGTTTCTACTCTTGGCTCCACACAGCGAGTTTTACTCCAGGACAAAAGACTGGCGAAGGGCTGGGACCCTTCCCGTCGGACGGCGACCCTTCCCTTGGGACAGGGACCCTTCCCTTGGGATGGTGTCTGTGTGCTGGGAGTTTGCCAGGGTACAATCTGCAAACACCTCTCCCCAGGGCCTAACGAGCTCTGTGGTTAAGGAGGCACCGGAGCATCTCGGTCCAAGGAAATTTGGGCACAAACGAGCTTTTCTGAAGGAGCCACGCACACCCACAGGCAGTGCCTGCCTGCTCCTGCCTGCGGAGCCGGACGAAGCCCATCGTTGGCAGCCTTTGGGCAGCGACGTGGGAGGAGAGGAAGGAGCAGGCTGTGCTTAAAACACTCGCCCCGGGTGTAAAACCACTTTGCAGATGGCCCAGGACAGGGCAGCGGGGTCGGTCTCTGCCGGAGCAGGGAGAGGGCTTTCCCGGCATCGCTTCCACGCTTGCCCTCCCACCCTCCAGCCCGCTGGTCATGCCAATTTGTCACCAAGCTGGGATTTCAATTAAACCCCCAAAGGGAGGGGTCAGGGGTTATGCAAACAGGGGTGGTAAAGGCCACTTGCCTGGAGGGCTTTCCCGGGGCTGCGGGTGCCGGCCCCTCGCATTACACAGCCCCGATTGACCCCGGGCCGAGGGCCGGCATTGTTCCCCGCGCTCCATTCAAGAGGCGGTTTGTCAATAAAATTGACCTCTCTGCTCCGGGGGACGCTGCCGCCTCCTCTTCCTCCCTCTCCCGTCGGTTCGGCCAGAGCAGAGCTACTGCTCTCTCCGTGGTCTTCGCACCCCTTGAACGTACTGAGGTTAGGAGCAGAAAAGCCGTGTGCTGCAGGGCACAGGCATCACGGCTGCTGCTTCTCCACATGTTGGGTTTGGGGATTTTTTTAATTATTCCTGGTCTCTGCCCTTTTGGTCTTTGGCATCTGGAGCGCTCGGAAACGTCGTCGCGAGCAGCAGGTTCATTTGTCCTCCCCAGATCTACTTCTGCTTTCACGTCCGTTGGTTATCGTTCCTGCGGCCGCTCTGACGAGCATCCCGGGATCGTTTGCTGCTCGTCCCTGCTTGGGTAGGGTCAACGCAAGGACCTGGAGGTCTTCTCCAGCAGAACCAAGCGCCCCGTTGTCCCTCCCTGTTACAAAACCGACACCGAAGCCCCGTGCAGAGCTGCATCTCTCCCTACCAAGCCGCGATGCCCACCGGCACATCCACCCGCACCGAGGCACGATCCCTCTTTTTGGGGAGGGGCGAGGTCTCCCGGTTGGGTTTGGACGGTGGGGTTGCATCGGCCGCCGCTGCTGCTGCTCCTGAGTGCTAATTGTGGTGGGCAGTGGCGCAAACGAGCGGTGCTTGAACCTGCAAGCACCGAGGAGGCCGTTTCGGCTGCGAGATAAATGGATATCGCGGAGCAAGTGGCAATTAGCGTGGGTAAAGAGCCCCTTAGTGACTGTCCCTTACACAACACCTTTGTTCCGGGCCCTTCACTCCGTATTCAGTTTGTAAATAAACTTGACTCCCCGTTTTACTGGGGCCTTTATTCCCCCTCTGTTTTATTTTATTAATCTTTGAACCCGGTGAAGAACGAGCCGATTGTTCGGGGAGACGCGGCGCTTCAAGGCGCTGGCCGGTGCCCGCTCGCCCCGAAATGGGCGCCGGCAGCGGCGAACAACAGAGCCACCCAGGCGGCCGCCATGCCAGCGATTTTAATTGCTTTGCCCCCGCTGACAGCGCCCAGCAGCTCATTACGCTCCTGGCGATGAAGCGGGGGCCTGAAAATGGGGCTTTGTCATCGCCGTGGGTCAGGGGGTGAGGGGTCTTATTGGCAGGGGGGGTTGTTAGAGGGGCTGAGCTCTGCCCCCCAAATTTGGGGTCAGGGAAGGAGTCTGGAGGGCTCTGGATCAGCCCCAAAGCAGGGACGCGGCTCTAATTCACGCTGTGTCCTCCCCCTCACCGTACAACACGCGGGTCTCAGGAGGCTTCGTCTGCACCCATGGGTGGCCTCAGCCAGGCTGGCAGCGAGAGGATGCTCCGAGGCACGGTGGGATGTGCCTGGGTGGATTTGGGGCACCCGGCCCCAGGCTTTGGGCAAGGGGGGTGCGATGTGCCTTTCACCTGCATGCTCAAGCATTTTGCTTCCCTCACCTCCTTTTTCCTACTAAAATGCTCCGAGGGCTGGAGCCCCTCTGCTCTGAGGCCAGGCTGGGAGAGTTGGGGGTGTTCAGCCTGGAGCAGAGGAGGCTGCGGGCAGAGCTGAGTGCGGCCGGTCAGGGCTTCAAGGGGGCCCAGAGGAAAGGGGGGGACAAGCTTTTTAGCAGGGCCAGCTGGGACAGGACAAGGGGGGATGGCTTTAAACTGAAGCAGGGTGGGTTTAGACTGGATCTAAGGCAGAAATTCTTTACCATGAGGGTGGTGAAACCCTGGCAGGGGTTGCCCAGAGAGGGGGTGGAGGCCCCATCCCTGGGACCATTCCAGGCCAGGTTGGCCGGGGCTGTGAGCAACCCGATGTGGTTCAAGGTGTCCCTGCTCCTGCAGGGGGGTTGGGCTGGGTGACCTCTGGGGGTCCCTTCCAACCCAAAACATCCTGTGATTTTATGATTCTGTGATTCCAAAGGGCTTGGGGAGTTCCTGAGGTGTTTAACACCACGAGCAATGGCTCTTCCTTCGCTGCCCGGGCTCTTCCCTCGTCATGGCACAGCCCTGCCGGTGCCTCAAACAGCCCAGCGCCAGGTACTGGTGATGCTGGGCGGCACTGGGAAGCTGGCAGGCGCTGCTCTTTGTTCCATGCGGGGCCGGCTGGGCCCCTGCTCCTCTCCTGAGCCTTCCCTCTCCCATATGGTGCCCATTATCCGCCGTGTGCCCCAGCCTCGTCTGACGAGGAGCTTTACAGGTGTCGCCGGGATAATGATTCACACTCTAACGAAGGTGGGAAAGATGATTAGCTGGCTCTCTATCAAAGAGCGCGCAGCATCAGCTGTTCCTGGGAGTGGGGGGCGGGGGGGGGGGCTGCGGATGTGTAAGGACACGTACTCCGGGAGCCTGGGCTTTGTCCTGCCTCTAATTCCAATGGACTCGCAGGCACCTCTTTGTGTGCCTTAGTTTCCCCAGCTGTAGCAGATAGATGTGGTTATTGCTTTTCCATGTACACCCCCCCCGCCCCCCCCGAGCAGCTGATTGAGCTCCTGCGTTAGCAAGCGGTGATTTAGGCAGGGCTCTTGGCAGCTGGGCTGCCACGGGAGAGGGCATCAGAGCTGTCGGAGTCGGGGCTCTCCAGGGATGAGGCTGAGGAGGGGAAGGGGGAGACACAAATTAAATCACCTCGTCCGCACACACATGCTGGAAGTGCGTCTGGAGCCCATCCTGTGGAGAAGGGGTCCCTGGTGCTGGTGCGGCGCAGGCAGGGTTTGCTCCGCGCAGATGTGGCCATGCCCTCCCCTGCCTGCGTCGTGGCGGTGGGGGCTTGGGCTTTGCCCGCTGGTGGATTTTAAATAAAGATTTATTGAGCAGGCAGGGCCCGGCATCCCTGAGCTTGGCCCCCCCATGCGCGCCCAAGCCCTGTGAGCTGGTGGAATTTCTTCTCCGGCTCTTTCCACATCTTGGATAGTCAGAGAGAGAGGGGAAAATAGGAAAATGAGAATAAATCCGGCTTTTCTCGGCGGCCTTTTGCTCCCAGGCGGGGAAAGCGGTGCTGTCTCACGGCACAGCTCCCCTGTGCCAGGCTGCAACCTGAGCCCCGCTTTGAAAAGCCGGGGAGCAGAGAGCTCCCCGCAGGGCTGGGGAAACTGAGGCATGAGCGGCGTCCAGCACCCAACCCACCCTCTGGAAGCAGAAAGAGGTGGGAAGGGGGGGTTGCTCGCCCAAGCCCTGCGATTATCACCCAGCCACCGCCACCACCCGCCTGTCCCAGGACGGGCCCCTGGCGCTGCGGGCAGAGCCGGCGTTGCCTCTCCCCGAGCTCGCGGGGCCGGCGGGATTATCTGCTTAGCGGCACCATCTGTTCGCCAAACTGCCATCATTATGTTCAACTTGGGAAGAAAACGGCCCCTACAGAGAAGCAATTTGTTCGCTGACTAAACCTTTCAGGCTCTCGCCGGTCCCAACCCTACCCTCGCCGCCGCACGGGCCAGCTCTCCACTCGCGCCCGGCTCGCTTAAACAAGCAGCGGGGAGAGCGGCGACGCGCAAGCTGGTTGCGCTGGTCAATGGGAGCAGGGAGGGCGCGGGGCTCCCCTAATCTGATTACAAAACATAACAGCCTTTCAGAGGGGGTGAGGGGAGGAGGAGGAGGAGGGAGGTCCATTTCACACCCGACCCTTACGTCTGGGGGTCTCGCAATGATCTCACTGGAGGGGCTTTTCTTCCCGTCGCAGTGGGTTGCTTTTGAACCGTGCTGCGAGGAGATCAAAAAAGGGGGAAAGGGGCTGCCTGGGAAAGAGGAGGAGAGGGTTGGGAAGGAGGTGAGGGGGGGTCCCCCGGCCGGGACGCCGGCCCTCGTGCCGCTTTCGCCCTCTTGCATCCCACCTCCACGCCGCGGCACCGGGAAGCGGTGCGTGCCGTGGGGCACGTGGGCCATGTCCTGCCCTGCGACCGGAGCGGGGCTGGGGGCTTCGCGCGGAGTGGGGATGGCAAGAACGGAGCTGCCTGGCCCCTTTTCCTGCGGTTTAGGTGTGGAAAATGAGCGGCACCGCAGCGTTTCGCGAACGCACAGTTTTCGGTCACGAACAGCAGAAACTAGAAAAGCTGCAGTGATGGTTTGAGAGTGAAGGGGGAAGTTTTGTATCTCTGCTGTGGAGCAATGCTTCAGACTCCGAATCCTCTCTAATTTGATTTAATTCCTTCTTCTAATTTGATTTAATTCCTTCTAGAAAGGCTAAAGAGCCCGGTTTAAAAGCGATGTTTTACGGGCAGCCTGCAACCAAATGATTTTTATTAATTTTTTTGCCTCCTTGATGCAATCATTTAAAAAAACCCTACAAGTTTGACAGCAGCCGGTGTTAAAAACCCGATGGTCCTGAATGTGGCCACTTTTGGGAGCAAACCGCTTGCCCCCAATCTCACTGCACTGGCCCCGAACCCCCCTGTCCCCTCCCCGGGGGCCGGTGCTGGCAGCTGGGGACACTCTCACCCTGGGGAACCCCACATGGCAAGCGCTGGAGTCTGGCACTGGAGGTGTGAAAGCGTCTGGCAGCCACCCCCAGGCTCGCCGGAGCTGGGTCCCCCCCGGCCTCCTCCCACCGGGGACCCCCGGCATGGCCCCCAGCACCCCTCCAGGGGAGCCCTTTGGGGCTGTGCCCTTGCTGTGGGTGCTGCAGGACCCCCCCCCTTGGCTCCGCTCGAGCTGCCACATTCCCAGGGTGTTGGACCCTGCTACCGAGCAAGAGGTTTGGGTGCTGCTGCCCGCACCCGGGGCAGGCAGGGCGAGAACGGGGGGCACGCAGAGATGGGTGCTGGGTGCTGCTGGGGGTCCTGGGAAACGGAAGCACCCGGGGCTGCCGTGGCCGGGGGAGCATCCTTCTTCCAACGGGGCTGCGTGCTGGGGGGCACTTTGCTGTTTTGAGGAGGAGGGGGCTTTTTCTTGGCCCCAGGCCCCCGTGCAAGGCAAAGGAGTGGTAGGGGTCACCCCTGTGCTGGGGACCCCGGTGTCACCCTGGTCTTGCCCCCCCAGTGCTGGCTGCTCGGGGCTGTCGCACCCTCTGGCGGTCAAGGCTCCAGGGGAGGGTCCCCGCTTCGGGGTGGGGGACGATGGCGGGGATGGAGCAACCCACGACACCCAGGGCATGGGCAGCAATCTTTAGGGTTCGGGGGGGGGGGGTCCTGGGGGCTTTGCTTTTCCTTGCGGGAAAGAAACCTTGAAGGAAAAAAGCTGGGCAGGCACTGTGCGAATTCACTGGCAAATCCCAGCGCTGCAGGAGACGGACGTGTTTTAATTACCGCGTGCAAAAGCGTCCGTAGGAAGTTTTTGCTGTGTTTTGCAGAGCCTGGTACGCCCCTTCCCCGACACAGCCCCCCCTCATTGCCTTCCTCTCTTCGGAGAGCAGGAGATGGGGAAACTGAGGCACGGAGCAGCAGAGGGGGGGTGGCTGAGCCGAGGTGTCCCTGGAGCCAGCCGGGTCGCTCCCGCAGCAAGCGCCCGTATTGCTGCAGCACCTCTGCATCCTGCAGAGGCTTGTGGGTGCCCGACTGCTCCCCAAAAACCTTTAGGACCAGGAGCTGGCTCCTGCCTGGGGACAAGCCTGGCTGTCTCCAGAGCTGGCTGCCGAGGAATTCAGGTTGCCAGAAGCTGCCCAGCGCTGGCCATGCTGGCAAAGGGTCCATCCTGGTGGTACAGAACCTCACCGAGGGGTCAGGGTCCTCAGACCAAGGTGCTGGTACCTGGCTCCTTTCTGCTCGCCCCGCGGTCGCATCCTTCCTCGGCCACCTGCGCCAGCACAGAGAGGGGCACGGATGGGCCCTGACTGGGGCAAGTTGGGACTGGGGTGGGGGGGACCTGGGGGGCTTTAATGTCGCTGTCTCCCATCCCAAACGCTGCAGCGGGAGGAGATAGGATAGCAGCAGCTGGGGAAGCAGTAGCCACCCCCCTGTAAATCTGGGGGTGGTTTTTTTTTGGGGGGGGGGGGCCAGCAGCCCCCCGCTTTACCTCCCAGAGGTCTGCGTTTGCCAGGTACCGCCTGTCCGGGGGGGATCTCAGCCCCTGCGTTTTCAGGAGGGTTCCTGAGGATGCCGAAAGCCGGGCGAGGGCGTCTGAGGCTCCTCTGGCCGGGCTTCCCCTGACACCTAGCGGCAGCGCTGGGCTGGGCTGGGGGGAGCCGGGAGACCCCAGCCCCGGGCCCAAGGGGAGAGCCCGGCCCTGAAGGGAGACCCCAGCCCCGGGCCCGGGGGGGGGCGTCCCGGCCCCGGGGGGGAAACCCCAGCCGGGCACCCCAGCCCCGGGGGGAGACCCCGGCCCCGAGGGGGATGTGCAGCGCCGAGCACTGCCCACCCTAGCTGATGGGGAGGATGTGCTTTGGGGCGCCTCCCCCCCCCCCCCCCCAAATCCATCAATTCCCCAGCCCTCGCACCCCCACGGAGGGCAAAACTCACCCGTGAGGCTGCCTCCAGCGTGGCCAGCAGCAGGGTGAGGGGCAGGGCGCAGAACTGCCACAGCGCCTGCTCCCCGGCCGTCCGGCTGCCCTGGGCCACCAGTGGCCACACAAGCTCCAGCCTGCAAGCCAGAGCAGGGACGGGTTTTTGGGGAGGGCAGGGAAAGTTGGGGGGGCTCTGCTCACAGCTGTGGGTGATGGGCTATGGGGGGTTGCTGTAACTGAGGGTGCACGGAGCACCCCCGGCTTCGGGGCGAGGGGGCCCAGCTTGGTGCACGGAGTCACTGGCACCCCTGATTCTGTTGTCTTCTCACCTGCCACCGTAAGCATCTGCGGTGGCCAGCGCCGTCAGCAGCGTCCCCAGCAAAGCGCCCAGGATCCCTGGGAGCCCATGGACATTGTGAACCCCACACGCATCCTGGGTTTTCAGCCTGGAGCACAGGATAGGCTGGGGAGAGCGTTAAGGAAAAGTCGGGGTTCGGAGCAGGGGACGTTGGCCCAGGGATGCTGCGCCACGGCTTGGTCATTGCAGACTTGGGAGCTGTGGGTTGGCAATGCAGCCTCCCCCAAAAATGGGGGGTCCCCCTGCCCTGGGACCGGTGTCCTCAGCTGTCCCGAGGCGACTCACCGTGAGGAATCTGAAGCCCAGCGGTGGGATCAGGCCGGCCAGAAACCCTGCGATGAGGGCCCCAAAGGGGGCCACCAGCATCTCCCCAGCCATACCCATCACAGCCGCGCCAGCCAAGGCGGCATCCTGGATCTGAACCTGATGGAGCAGGACATGGTCGGGGGAATGGGCTCCATGGAGGACATCAGCACGGGGCTGGGGGAATTTGGGCTTCCTCAGGTATCAAACTGGGTCTTAACGAACCTAAGAAAGCTTAATGGGCATCCCTTTGGGTGCACTCATGCTCACCGTCCCTATAGGCTGGGACATGGGCAGTGCATGAGACTTGGGTTTGTCCCAGGAGAGGACCTACCATCCGCAGTGTGCCCTCCTCGTGGAGAACGGGCCAGAGGACGAAGGTGGCCATGGTGCTCGCCGCCAGTGAGAAGTAGGTGTTGAGCACTGCCCAGGACTTGGGGTTGTCACGGGCCGTGGTGGCTGAGGCGAAGCTGGGCCAGAAGATCCACAGGTAGATGGTTCCTGTGGGGAACAGGCAGGTTTTGATGTTGGGGTCGATCCCTCGTGGGAAGGAAACTTCTTGCTAGTGCCACGAGGTACAAGTGGCCACGGCTTGTGGCCTGGGAGAGCTTCAGGTTGGTCATGAGGAAAAGCTTTTTCCTGGAGAGGGTGGTGCAGCCCCAGGACAGGTCCCCAGGGGGGTGGAGGAACCTCCATCCTTGATGGTTTGCAGGGCTCTGCTGGTCAAAGCCACAGCCACGCTGTCTGAATGTTGGTGATGGTCCTTCCACCATCACACTTATGACTCTGGTGTTATAGAATCATGGAATGGTTTGGGTTGGCAAAGCCCTTTAAGCTCCCTAAGCCCAACCGTTCCCCTACACCTGCCATCCCACCACTAAACCCTGGCCCTCAGCACCGCCTCTGCCCAGCTGTTAAATCCCCCCAGGGATGGGGACTCGACCCCTTCCCTGAGCAGCCCCTTCCAGCCCCTGACAGCCCTTGTGGGGAAGGAATTTTTCCTAGTTGTTGTTCCTAGTGTTGTAGGATTTGGATTCTGTACCAACTGCAGCGAAGCCATCTGGCTGGTGCCCCGTGTTCTGCTGCTCTTTCCTCTTGTCCATGTGGGGCTGGTGCAAGATCCGTGAAACTATCAACCCGAAATAAGCACCGAAGGTATGGACGGTCAAGGAGCCCCCGCTGTCGCTTACCTGGTGAGTCCGGAAAAACACCGTGCGGGAAGGTGGGGTGTGGGATTTGTCTCTACAGACAAGGTGGGTCTTGACAGGAGGAGCCTAAACCTATGGTCACCCCCTTTCTGGTGGCCCCCCAACCTGATCGGCGGCTCACCCCCATGAGGCTGTGCAGGATGTATTCGTTGAGAGTGAAGAGGGTGACCCCCAGCAGCGTCAGCAGCAGCATCTGGATGGGGTTCACTCTGCCCAGAACCGTGCCGGTGGAGATCAGAACGGCTGCGGTGCAGAAGTCGGCGCTAACCATGCTGGGAAGGAGATGGAAGACGTGGGGCTGGACCCAGTGCTGCCGGGGGGCGAGTGCGGGAGCTGGGGAGAGCAGGGTTGGGGGGGGGATGGACACACGGGAGCTGAGCCTGTACCCTGCATCCCACCGCTCCTGTGAGCCGAACGGGCAGCCCGAGCCTTGCGATGTTGGTGACAAAGGGCGGGGGGGCTGGCATGCCCCCCTAAATGCCTGGCTGTAGCCCCAGGGGTACTTACACAGCCCTCGCTAGAGCAGTACTCAAATAACCCCGGTCCTACTTGTCCTCATAATCCTCCTCCAAAGCAGAGCTGCGAGTTTTACAGAGGAGGGAGCCAGTGTGCCAGGGCTGGAGCCAGGACGCCGGTGGCTGGGCGGCAGCAGCTCCCTCCTGCCTTACCTCTGAGCACCTATGGAAATTTTGCCGTTGACGAAAAAGTATAAAAAGCCCTGGATCAGTGTGGTCCACTGGATGGCGAAGGCCGTGACAAGGATGCTGATGGCCACGCTGCCCGGCCCGTAGCGCCCGAGGAAGGCCACCAGGAGCCCGAAGCCAAGGAGAGCTTGGAGGTGGACATCTCGGAAACCTGGTGGAGAAGAGGCAGAAGGATGGGTCTGGAGGGGTTGGGGGCAGGCAGCCCCCCTCCTGCCTGCTGGTCCCCCCCCAGGGGGGCTCGGACACCCCCTGCCCTAACAGGTTTTGGGGAGCTGAAGGCTTCAGCTGATATAAATCAGCCTTGCTCCACCTATGTGTCTCCAGACCCGTGGTGGACTTGGCCTTGGATCTCCCTTGGAGATCTCCAGCGGAGAGCACGAGCGGTTGTTGCTCATCCCAGTGACAGGTAAAGCCGTCCCCGCCTGACGTGGCCGCCGCCACCCTTTGCAGCGGCTCCCGGCCGCCCCCTTTGCCACCTCGGTGCATGCACGTGGTTCACCCTGCAGCCCAGAAACCTCTCGGGGTGGCCAAGAGCCTCCTGCACCCATCACACCAGCACGAAGGTGGGTCTGAGCTGTCAGCCACCCCCCCGGGGACCTCTCTGCTGCTCCCAAAATTGTCCCATCCCGCTGGGTGGGACAAGAGGACCGAAAGGTTGAGCAGAAAAATTGGGACCGTTTGGTGGTAAACCAGAGGAGATGGGGGACCGGCTTCTCACTTGGGCTAAATGCCCTTTGCACCCCCCGGCCGTGCCGAGAGCTGTGTCCCGTCCTTCCCCGTGTGCCGGAGCTGTGAGTCACTGCCTGCGCTGGGTGGGGTGAAACCGGGAGAACCTGCCGGCCACGCGGCTCTGCTGGGCTCAGCTCCCTCCCTCCCTTGGCCTGGGTGCTCCGGAGCCTCCTTTCCCATCGCCTGCCTTGGAAAAACCAGGATCAGCCCCTCACCCCCCAGCCCAGGATGAGTTTTGCAGCGATGCCCAGCGTGCAGGAGGATGCTCCCGGCATTCCCCACCTTGGGGTGCTGTGGCAGCACCGAGGGAGCCGAATCCTCCGAGAAAGGGGCAAATCCCTCGGCACTGCGAAACCCAGCAGGGCGCGGGGGAAGCTTTGCAGACCCCAAAGTGCAGGGAGCCTGGGGACGGGAGGACAAGCCCGGGTTTATCACGGCACCGACCGATCCCCTCTGCGCTCCAGCTCCCGAAACGCACGTCCTAGACCCAAATATCCCTGCTTTGGGCCCTGGCTTTGTTCAAGCACGTGGGAAATCCTTGCGGCACCTCTGCTTTGCACCCACCAACCCCTCCTCGGTGGGATGCAGGGGTACCCCAACCCTGCGGCTCGCCGTTCCCCCTCCTCTGTTTTACTCCGGAGTCTGACCTTGAGCTGGACGGTGTGACGGGTCGGTAGCCCGGACCCAGCGTGGTGACATCCCATGTCCCACCCTGAGTGGCACCTGGGGACCAGGTAGAGCCACAACCTGCACCCACCCGGGGCGGGGGTACTCACGGGGGTGCTGCAAACCCGAGTCCTGGTTCCTCCAGCTGCAATTGGGCTGCTGGGAGCAGAGCCCGGGGCCACTCTCTGGGCTGTAGCGAACAAAACCAGCAAAGAGGAGGATGGTGAGGATTTGGAGGAGGAAGCACAGCCCGGAAAGCCGGAGCCTGGAGGCAACAGTGTGCTCGGGCATGCTGCGGGGTGGCTGGAGCAGGCGAGCACCCCGAAACCGGGCAGACACGGGGAGCAACCTCGCTGGGGCTGCAAACTCCGCCTGCCGGGGTGGCTGCCAGGTCCTGCCCTTGCCTCCATGCTTCCCAAGGGCGGAAGAAGCCGGCTGAGAGCGGGACGGCGCTGCCAACGCGGAAACCCCGTAGTTTTGCCACATCGGGTGGCTCGGGCCGCTCTGTTGGGGCTTTCGGTGTCAGCATCCGTGGGTGCTGGAGGGGCAGGGTGGGATTTTTGGGTGCTGGGGAGAGCCGTGGCTGGGGGATGCCCGGGGTTTCAGCCTTTCTGGAGGTTCGGCACGGGGGGAAGGTGATGGGTTTTTGGGGATCGGGTCAGGCAGAGGAGGGCAATGCAGCGAGCGTGGTGGGACTGACCCACTGCAGAGGTGCCGGGGTCTGACGAGCTTAGCAAAGCCGGGGTTAAACCCCCGGTCAGTAGGCAAAATGATGGCTTGGAGGGGGGGGGCTTGGGTGAAGAGGTTACCTAGGGGGGCCGCGTGGGGAGGGGGAGAAGCTGAGCCTTGGAAAATGGGGACGAGGAGGGGAGGTGGGGGGGGTGGGTGGTGGAACGCGGGGGATTCCTTTGCTTTCCTTTGGCTGCTTCTGCTTTTTGCCCAGAGGTGTTTGCACTGCGCCGAGAGCGGGTACGAATCCCAAAAAGGGAAACGGAAGAGAAAAGGAGCCGAGAAATAAAACCCCAGGCTGCGTTTGGGAAGCGAGGCGGGTAACTCCTTTCCACCGCGCCGGGCCAAATGGTGATCTCAGCTAAGCAGCGTCGGGCTGGGGTCGTGCCCTGATGCCTACAGGATGGGGAAAGGGAATGAGTCACTTCTGGAAGCCCCGGCAAGTGTCTTGCTCCGGGCTGTGGTTTTCCGGGAGCCGAGGCGTGCAGCTATTGCCTTTGCTTGGGAAAAACTGCAAGAAACGGCTCTGCTCATTCACAGAATCCCAGACTGGCCAGGGTTGGAAGGGACCTCGGGAGCTCCCCCAGTCCAACCCCCCTGCTCAAGCAGGTTCTCCTAGAGCATGTTACACAGGACTTCATCCAGACGGGGGTTGAAGATCTCCAGAGAAGGAAGGAGCAGGAGAAGGGTCCTCTCCCGAGGAGGAAGAAGCAGCAGAGACGTGTGATGGACTGACCCCAACCCCCATTCCCACCCCCCTGCGCCGCTGGGGGGGAGTAGGTAGAGAAAATTGGGAGTGAAGTTGAGCCCGGGAGGAAGGGAGGGCTGTGGGGAAGGTGTTTTAAGATTTAGCAGTTTTTCTCCTCTCCTTCTCTGATTTTGATAATAAATTAAATTAATTTTATCAAGCTGAGTCTGTTTTGCCAGTGATGGTAACTGGGGAATGATCCCTCCCTGTCCCTATCCCAACCCACGAGCCCTTAGATTTACTTTTCTCTCCTCTGTCCGGTTAAAGAGGGGAGCGATGGAGCAGCTTTGGGGGGTCCCTGGCGTCCAGCCAAGGTCAAACCACCACAACTTTGAGGCCAGTGGGCTGAACTGGAAGCCTCCGAGGGCTCTCCCAGTGCTTTGGCTCATTTTAATGAGCAAAAGGCAACCAGAGCTTTGGTGTCCCCCCCGCCCCGTGGAGAAAGGCTAAGCCCCAGCAGCGCTGCACGCCCCTCTCCTGCAGCTCCCCACCGTTCCTTCGCGGGGCCGTGGCTGTTCGGAGAGCACCCGTGATCTCCCTCCATCACGCTCCCCGCTCCTTCCCGTGCCCACCATGGCTCCAAAAGCGGATCCTGATCCCCCCCAGCAGCGCCTGGCCCCAGCTGGTGTCTCCTTGGCCGGAGGATGCTGATTCCCAACTCGGCGGCACCATGAATGCCCTGGTGAGACCCCACCTGGAGCACTGGGTCCAGTTCTGGGCTCCCCAGTTCAAGAAAGATGAGGAACTCCTGGAGAGAGTCCAGAGGAGGGCAACAAGGATGATGGGGGCACTGGAGCATCTCCCCTAGGAGGAAAGGCTGAGGGAGCTGGGCTTGTTCAGCCTGGAGCAGAGAAGGCTGAGAGGGGATCTCATCACCACCTACAAATATCTCAAGGGTGGGGGTCACGAGGAGGGAGCCAGACTCTTCCCAGTGGTGCCCAGCGCCAGGCCAAGGGGCCATGGGCACAACCTGAAGCAGAAGAGGTTCCAGTTGAACGGGAGGAAGAACTTCTTGACTGTGAGGGTGATGGAGCCCTGGCCCAGGCTGCCCAGGGGGGCTGTGGAGTCTCCTTCTCTGGAGATCTTTAACCCCCGCCTGGATGAAGTCCTGTGTAACATGCTCTAGGAGAACCTGCTTGGGCAGGGGGTTGGACTGGGTGAGCTCCCGAGGTCCCTTCCAACCCTGGCCATTCTGGGATTGTGTGTGTGATTCTGTGATTCATCATGGGGAATCTCCGCTCCAGCACCTCCTTCTTCCCTGCCCTTGGTGTCCTCGGGGCTGTTTTCTCCCCCATCCTCTCACTTCTCTCTCTGGCTACTGAGCCGCAGATGTTTTTTTTCCCCTCTTAAATACGTTATCCCAGAGGTGCTTCCACCATCGCTGATCTTGGCCTTGGCCAGTGGCGGGCACAGCGAAAACTTCCAGCAGCTTCTCACAGCAGCCCCCCCCCGTAGCCCCCCTGACTACCGTGACCTTGCCACACGAACCCAATACAAAATGCTCAGAGGTTCTTGCATTAACCCCTCGGTGCAAGGAGCCAGTTTTGAAGGGGGGCAAGGGGCCGGGGAGCCAGCGCACGCCCCAGTGCCACTTTCCTCCCCCCACCGGAGAGGTTTGTTTTCCGTGCCGGGCTCGCCGTGTCCTTTGGTGCCGGGGACAGACGCCGCTTGTCTTGTGTCTCCTTTGAGAGGAGCTTCCTCCACCCCTGGAGATGGACCCCGGGGGGGGGGAGGGAGAAGATAAGGGAGCCCAGAACACAGTCCCATTGTGTGGCCTTGTTTTGCTCCCAGCAGCGTCCCCAGCCCCAAGGTGACGATGGGGAAGCCTCTCCCGTGCCTTTTTGCAGGGCTGGGGGGATGCAAGAGCGGCGGGACCCCCCCCTTGCGTGACGCGAAGGAGGGGAGCAGCATCCCCCCATCGCAGAATTAATGCAGGGGGGGGGGGGGGTGTAAAATTAACCATTGCCCTGATGTCTACGGGAGCGGAGGGCACCGTCCTGGCACCGGGGGCCGATGCCGAGGGGAGGCTTTGCCGACCCGAGGGGTTGCCGGAGCCCTGTGCGGTGCTGGCATTTTCCCCCAATTCCCCGCCGCTGCGGGCTGCGGATAAAGGGATGTTTGTTAGCTGGGCGCGCTGTGTTTTGCCGAGCAGAACAATAAAGAGAAAGATGCTCACAATGGGAAATTGTGCTTCCTCCTCCTCCCCGTGCGTTCCTCGGGGAGGTGTTGGGGGGAAGGAATAAAAAAAAAAAAAAAAAGAGAAGAAAGCGGGAAGAGACGGCGACAGGGCAGGGACGAGGGCACGGCCAGCGCTCGCCGCTCCCCCGCAGGCGGGGGGGCTGGGCCCCCCCCCCCGGCAGCACCGCGAGGCAGGTTTGAGCTTTCCAGAGCTCTTGGCCCCGCGATGGGGCAGCTGTGACGGAGACGGGACAGATGCCGGGGCAGGACAGGCGTTGGAGGCGTTGGATGGGAATGGTGGCTGCCCGAAGGACACGGCTGGGGACGGTGAGAGGCGGGGGGGGGGGGGGGCCAGGGAGGGGGGGTTGGCCATGGTGTCTGTCCCGCCCGCGGGGGCGCCGGCGGGCCGCCAGGGATCCCCTTGCGCAGTAAATAGCGGTGACACCCCCCCCCCCCAAGGAGCAGGGCCATCCCACAGCATCCACAAGCGCTGCAGATGCCCCCAGCCATGGCCTCTGGTCCCCAACGGAGCCGGGGGGGCCCCCCTGTCACATCCCTGCCCCCCACGCTCCCCGCCAGGCACTCTCCTGTCCCCAGCTCTAAGGATGCAGCGGCTTCTCCTGCTCGGCTCCCTCTGGCTTTTGGCGGCACCCCCGGCATCAAGCATCTTCCCGGAGGGGCGGGCAGCCTGGGGTGGGGCGTCCGGGGGGGGGGGGGGGGGATGGGGTGCTGCTGTTTGGGGTCAGGGCTGGAGGAGGGAGGTGACGCTGGGGTCCAGGGTCCAGGGGCTGAGCTCTGCACCCTGGGGTTGCAGGATTGGGGGGGGGAAAGGAGCCCGGGTGGGTGATGGAAACCAGGCTGGAGATGCCGGGGAGGGTTGGGGGGGCGTCGCGGGAGGCGTTGGAGGGGTGGGGGGGCCGCAGCGACACTCGGCGGGGAGCCGATGCCAAGGCAGCCCTGGCGTGCCGCAGCCCCCCCGCGCCTGCAGTACCTGCTGGAGCCCCTCCACACCACGGTGCACACACAGCGGGGTGCCACGGCCACCCTGCCCTGCGTCCTGCGCGCCCTGCCCCGCAACTACCGCGTGAAGTGGAGCAAGGTGGAGCCGGCCAACTACCGGGAGACCATCATCATCATCACCAACGGGCTGTACCACAAGAACTACGGGCCGCTGAGCCCGCGGGTGAGCCTGCGGCACAGCCACCGCTACGACGCCTCGCTCACCATCACCGACGTGGCTCTGGAGGACGAGGGGCGCTACCGCTGCCAGCTCGTCAACGGGCTGGAGGACGAGAGTGTCTCGCTCACGCTGCACCTCGAAGGTGAGGTTGGGGCTCCCGCCAGCTGCGTCCCCCCTGGGGATGTGGGGGAGAGCTCAGAGGGAACCCCCAGATTGGACTGGGGTGGGGTGTCCATGGCTGGGTTCCTCCTCTCCTGTTGCAATGCCCCGTGCTCCAGCCTTACCCTCAGCACCGAATCCCTGGGGTTGATAAACCAAAGCGTCCTCGGTGAGGGCATCTCCTTTACCCTCCGCCCCCATCTTTGTGTGTGTCCCCCCCTCCCAGGCGTCGTCTTCCCCTACCAGCCCAGCAACGGGCGCTACAAATTCAACTACCATGAAGCCAAGCGAGCCTGCGAGCAGCAGGACTCCCGCCTCGCCACCTACCAGCAGCTCTACAAAGGTGAAGCATCCAAAAGCAAAAGAAAAAAACCAAAACCCCAAACCCTCGTCTGCTCCAAAACGCGCCTCGCTGGGCGCGGGAGCGGGGAGGTGCTGGTGCTGAGCCCCCCTCTTGCCCCGCAGCCTGGACGGAGGGTCTGGACTGGTGCAACGCCGGTTGGATCCTGGATGGGACCGTCCACTACCCCATCATCAACTCCCGGGAGCCGTGCGGTGGCCGCCTCCTCCTGCCGGGTGTCCGGACCTACGGGGCCAGGGACAAGCAGAAGGACCGATTCGATGCTTTCTGCTTCACCTCAGCTCTTCAAGGTAGTGCTGGGGTCCCCTGTCCCTCCCAGAGTGGCACCGAACCCCCACGCCCACCCGGCTTCGCATGAGGGCTGGGGTTGTCCCCAGGCCGCCGTCTGCGGTGGCTGCAGTGTCCCCATCCCTCCCCAGGCCAGGTCTACTTCATCCGGGGCCACCTGAACTTCAAGGAGGCCGGGCAAGCGTGCCGCAACCACGGGGCTGCCATCGCCAAAGTGGGGCAGCTCTACTCTGCTTGGAAGTTTTCCCAGCTGGATCGCTGCGACGGGGGGTGGCTGGCGGACGGCAGCGTGCGGTACCCCATCACCACCCCCCGCCAGCGCTGCGGGGGGCTGCCGGACCCCGGCGTCCGCAGCTTCGGCTTTCCCAGCAAGGAGCTGCGGACCTACGGCGCCTACTGCTTCGTGGGGAAGTAGGAAGGTTGGGAGGGCGGAGCAGAGGGGACGGCGGGGGGACGCCGGCCCTCGTCACCCAGGCGCAGAGCGTGAGGCAGGGGATGAGGCGGGGGGGGGGTGTTCCCGGTGATTTCGGGTGGTTCGTGCACCCTCCGATGGAGTGATGGAGCTGGGTTTGGGTGCTCAGTGCATCCTCTGATAGAGCTGGTCCCCCACTTTGGGGTTTTTTGGGTGTTGGGGGCTTGCTGGAGAAGCCAGAGCCATTGCTGGGCAGGGAGGGGGGGTCCCATCCAGCCCCCCCAGCAGGCAGCCCAGGCTCCCCGTTCCCCAGCCCTGGTGCATCTCCCTGCAGCTGTGAGGACTCTGGCTGGTGCAAGCGCATGGGAGGGCCGGGCATTAACGAGCGTGACTAATGAAGTTTTGCCTTCTCAATTAATAAAGCGACAGTAAAGCTGCACGGCCTCTGCCCCCTCCCGGGACCATCCGGCCTCTCGGCGAGGGGACTTTGCCGAGGAATTTCTGTTGTTTGCTCCCCCTGTGCCAAGGGTTATCGGTGTCCCTGGCACCGCTCGCCGGGGGTTTCTGAGTTTTGCTGTTCGATGCGGCCAGGGAGAGCTGTAAAAATCACTGGAGCTGGCACGGCACAGGGGGGAAAAACAGCCCGGGGTGACGCCAGCACCCTGCGATGTGCCCCCCCCCAGCTCCCACGCGTTCGCCGGGTGCAGCATCCCACCCCGAGCCCCCACCGCTGTCAGGATGCAGGGGCACTTTGGGCTGTGCCTCCCTGGCCCTGTGGTCCCTGGGGATGTCGCTGTGCCGGGGGCTCTCCAGCTCCACGGCGCTGGTGGGTGCTGGCACCCTCCCCGTTTTGGGGCTGTGCAGCCCTGCCTCTCCCCCCCCTCTGCCAGGGTTGCCCCAAATGACCAGGCCACCGCTCCACGCCGTCTGTTTACTGGTTTTAATACCCAAAGACTCACGGGGGTGGGGGTGGGGGGGGCGGTTTGGGCGACACGTACCCCCCTCCAAGCCTGTGGTGGTGGCTTCTGCCTTTCCTGGGAAGTGCAAAAGCCCCCCCTGCACCCCAGGACAGGTGCTGAGCTGCAGCACAGCTTGGATGTCCCCGTGTCACCACCACCCCCTCCAGCAAGGTGTCACAGGATGAGGACCCTTGGGCTGGAGATGGGAGAAAGCGGCTGGCGGTGACACTGGCACGGCGGTGCCATCACCTGCCCGTGGTCCCCGTCCCCCCCACCCTTGATTTTGACTCTGTTGTGACTCCAGGAACAACATTTTGGGTGGCTGTTGGTTCCTCTCGGGGGGGGGGGATCTTTAGTTATTAGGATTCCTTTGTACAGATATAAACCAAAAAAGGAGGCGGACACCCAACAGTGAGGTTTGGTGCCACGCCAGGGTCCACGCTGGCGTCCCGGCGCCGTCCCCATCCACGCTGGCTCCAGCGCCCGGGGGGAGGTGGTGGCTTCTGGGGACTTGCTCAGTCATCGGGGGGCTGCGCCAGGCCTGGGGGGGGGGACAAGAAGCCCCAGGTGAAGGGAAAGCCCCAAAGGCAGAGCTGAGGGGGTTGGGGGGGGGTGCTCACCGGGGCGGCAGGTCAGCTGAGGCAGCTCCCACGTCCCATCCTCCCGGCACCGGATGACGGGCGAGCGGCGCTGGAGGAAGCCGCGGCGGCACTGGTACCGCGTGATGGAGCCGATCTCGTAGCGCTGCTTTGGTTTGCCAAAGGCGCGGGCATTGCTGATAGTGGGGGGCGGCCCGCACTGCACTGGGGGGGGGCGGAAAGGGGGGCATTGCACCCAGCCATTGCCCCCCCAAACTGGAGCAAACCGCCCCCCCTGCCAATAAACCCCAACAAGCCGAGGGTCCCGTGCACCGGCTCACTGCGGCGATGGTGGGATCCCCCACTTTGGGGTGATGGAGGGGTGCGGCTCCAGCCTCCCCAGCCCGGAGCAGGGGTGCGGGGTAGGGGGGGGGGGGATGACATATCTTACCCAGCCCCATTTTGCAGGTGTAGGAGAGGTGGTAGTTGCAGGGGACGTCGCTCCACTGGCCCCCGTCGTGCCACACGATGACCACGCAGTTCTCCCCGGAGAGAAAGTAGCTGTCGGGCTGCCCGGGGTGCCAGTTCTCGAGACTGGGGGGGGGGGGGGGACCGCACCAGCACGCAGCCATCGGCAGCCTCCCGGCCGTGACACCCCCATTGGGAAGGAGGACCCATCTCCCTGCCCCTTGGCATGGCCTTGGGACCCCAAATCCTGGGGTCCAGCTCCCCCTGAGGATGCTCAGCCCAGCTGAGGCAAGGGGCTCTTTGGGGGGGGGGGGGGGGAAAGCCTGGTCCCCGGGGGGCCCCACCCGGGCCGCCCCAAGTGCGGGGGGAGGGGGGAGGCCGGGGGGAGGGGGGTTCCTCTCCTGGGGGGGCACATGGGGATTGGCAGCCCCGCTTACCAAGGGGCTCCCGTCGGACCACTGGAAATCCCGTGGGGAGCCCCGGAGGGGTTTGGGGGATTTGGGGGCTGGGAGGGAGTGCTGGGAGGTGGGGGTGTCCCCAGCCCTGCCGGGGGAGGGGGGGGGGGGGGGGGAAGGGGACATAGACGGACCCCCCCGGGGAGCGGCGGGACGGGGCTGGCCGGGAGAGGGCGGCAGAGCCCTGCCTGTCCCTGCCTGTCCCTGCCTCCCTGCCTGTCCCTGTCCTGTCCCTGCCTGTCCCTGCCTGTCCCTGCCTTGCCTGTCCCTGCCTGTCCCTGCCTGTCCCTGTCCCTGCCTGTCCCTGCCTGTCCCTGCCATCCCCACGGGTCTCTGCCCCCTACCTGTCCCTGCCTGTCCCTACCTGTCCCTGCCCGTCCCTGCCTGTCCCTGTGACTCCCCACGAGGTCTCTGCCAGCCCCCTCCTCCTTCACCCTCCTGTCCCTCCAGGTCTCTTCTCCCCCGCCCGGCCCCATCCCCCCCCCCCCCCCCTTTCCACGTTCCTTGCTTTGCCTTCAAATCCACTTGCCCGTGCCCAGCTCTCTGCCGCTCTCCCCGGCCAGCCCCCATCTCTCCCCGTAGCTTCTCACACATCCGTCCGTCTGTCTACCCCTCCATCCACCCATCCTCCATCAGCCCGGCGATCCTGCCTGTCCTGTTTGCCCTGCCTCTCGCTAGCCAAGAGGCCAGTGAGCCACACTCCGGGCGATCCGTCATGTCGGCTCTGCCTTGGCTCCTGGCCGCTTTTCGGCTTGAGGTTTAAAACCCGAAGCCCAGCGCTGGGCGATGCTGAGGGTCCCATGGGCAGAGGTCTGGGATGGGGCGGGGGGGGGGGATTCGGTGGGGTCCGGTGCCGCGTACCGTTGATGAAGTCCTGCTCCTCGGGGGTCAGGATGGTGGCCAGGTGCCCCCCATAATGCCTGCACTGGGTCTCTGCGTCCTCCCAGCTCCGCCGGGTGGAGAAGTGCTTGTAGCAGGCTCCCTGGAAGCTGTCCCAGCCGGGGCTGCACTTCTCCAGCGCTGAGCCGCAGTGGGGAGCGAGGAGGGGGGGGGGAGAGAGGAGAGGGTCAGGGTGATGGACCCCCGCAAGCAAAACCCCCCAAAAACCTGATTTCCCCACATTTATAGCTCCTGGGCCGCTGATTCCTCTGTCGAGGCTGCAGCGGGGGCTCGGTGGGGGCTAGCCGGCGCGGCTGCAGTGGTAGCCACGGGGGGGGGACTCACGTCTTTCGCAGCTGCTGCCTCCGTAGCCGGGCAGGCACAGGCAGGCGAGGCGGGTGCCATCCTCCGTGCAGGTCCCTCCGTTGAGGCAGGGGTTGGGGACGCAGCCACCTGCAAGGCACACGCAGCCTTCCTCACCCCCCCAGCTCAGAGACGGGGGGGGGGGACCTCGTTAGTCCTCGTTAGCCTCATCTCTGCACCCTGGGGCAATCAGACGCCCGAGCTGGGCACTGGGGGCACCAAGTTGGGGGCAGGGGAAGGACTCGGGCGCATGGTGACGGCTCCGGAGCCATCCCCCCTTCATGGGAAGCTCCCAACTCAACCGCCCCGGCCGCGAGCCAGCTGGGCTCGGTCCTTTGGCCTCCCCGCAGGGCGCAGGGACATGAGCTGGACGCCCCCGTCCTCCACCCCGGCGGGGGCACTGCCCTGCCAGCCCCTGGCCCCCTCCCGCTGCCCGGGGACGGCTCCTGGTTTCCCCTGGAGCAAAGAACAAAGCCTTTGGCACGTCCCGGCCGCACGTCCTCAGCCTGGTGGCAAGGTGAGCCTCGCGCCTGTCCCCCTGTTGTCACCTTCAGCCTGGCTGGGGCTGATAACTCAGCCGGCGCCGTCCCCGAGCCGCACGTCCCCCGCCAGCCCGTTACGGTCATTAAAGCACCCAGAGCACGACGCGTGCTCCCAGCCCCGGCTCAAGAGCGTGATTAAGGGCTACTGCCAGCGCCGGTGGAGCGGAGATGGAAAGTCCTTGACACCCTCCAGCCTAACGATGCTGGTTTAATGGCCCTTGGCTTGACGATGCTGCTGCCCTCGCCCGTCCCCAGACACCATCGCCCCCCCCCTGCAAGGTGCCGGCGGCTCACTCAGGACCCCCAGCTCATCCCCAGCGGACGGAGGCACAGGGTGGGATAAGCTATTTAGGGCCCTGACGCCGAGCATCTCCCCGTGCAGGGCAAAGCCAGATGTCCCATGAGGTCCGGCCGCCCGCCACGGAGCATCCTCCATGCCACGGGACTGCCAGACCCGGGGGGGGTGGGGGGCATGGACCCCGTGTGGTCCCCTCCGCCTTGTAGAGAGCCAGGAGGGCCAACGGGGCAGGGGTTTGGCTGCTGCAAGCAACATCGGAGCTGGGGGGCATCCTGGCATGGGGGCTGGGGGGTGGGTCTGGGTGGGTGCCACCCACCCCCGGCAGCTCCCACACCCACCGCTCGCCCATCTCAGCCCTCATAGTGGGGGGGAGCGGGGCTGAGGGGGGGGAGCCATGCTCCCCAGGGGGGCTGTGGCAGCCACCGAGAGCTGTGCGAGGTGGGGCGCTCTCAGTGGGGGTCTTCACCCACCGCTGCCCCCCCCGGGGCTCCAGCCTAAGCTCCCCCTGCTCACACCATGCAGCGTCCAGCCCTTGTCCCTTGGGGTGGCGGGCACGGAAAGGTGCGAAGCAGCCGCCGTACCCCACCCACCCCCCTCTCAGAGGGGTCCCATCCACCCCACCCCCCCGGGGACCCACAGGGATGGGGGCGGGGGGGGAATTAGTGCGTCAGTGGGAGAGGCGCGTGGGCGAAGGGACGAAGGGATGAAGGGAAGAGCTAGCCGAGATGCTGGTTCTAGAAAGCTTTTAATGCCCTTTATTAGTACCACTGTTAGTCCGAGGGGGGGTCGGGGCCGCCTTCCAATTATTTTTTTTTTGTTTCAGTTGTTGTTTTGTTTTTTTTTTTTCATGGAAACAGTTCATTAAAACACTTCACAGAAGTAGAAGAGATTTAAGGGCACGCAGAGCTCAGACCAATTTGTTTGACAAATATGTGCTTCTCCGGACCTGAAACCTTCCCTTAGCCAGCTGAGGAGGAGAGAGAGGAGAGACAGACGGATGGACGGACGGACAGAGGGAAGCACAGCGTGAAGGAAAGGTGTTGGCTTTCTCTAGCGCCAGAGCGCAGCAAGGAGAGCTGCCCCCAGGGCGAGCGTGGCTCGGCAGGGACCCCCGGCCGAGCGGGCGCCTGCCCCGACGCTGGCCCGCTCAGTGGGGAGGGCGGGCAGGGGGGCGGCCGTGCTGGGGGCCGGGTGCCCCAGTGGGGTCCCCACTGGGGTCACCCCAAAACCGCCGGTATGGGAAGAGGTGAGGCCATCCCTGAGGGTCCCACCTGGTTCTCCGGGAACGGCTGCAAGGAAACCCTCCACGGTTGCAACGGAGGGAGCGGGTTGCTCTTCCTCCTCCTCCTCTTCCTCATCTTCCAAAGATTCAGTGGGCATCCCGCCATCAGCACCCGGGGGTCGCGTGGCCGGCGCGCTGCTGCTGGCAGGCACCTCCACATGCCACGGTGTGACCGCCGTCGCCTCCGCCGTGGGGACGGTGCTCCCGTCCCCTGGGGCCATGGGCGAGGGGAGCCACAGGGCCCCCGACTGCTCCTCTCCCTCCTCCTGCGGCTGCGAGGGTGCCAGGGGCAGCGGGGACGCCCCGGGACTTTCCACATCACCCGAGAGCTCGGTGTCTTCAGCGGCGGGGCCCGGGGTGCTCGCCCTGCCAGAATCGTGGCCGTGGGGGGGGAGGCCACCAGGCTCTCGGCTCTCTGTCGAGGTGGCAGAAGCGGCACCGGTCGGCGAGGTCACCCAGTACCCCGGTGCCCCGGGGCTGGCAGCGTGGGCTGGCCACCCCATGGCATCCCGCGGGCGGTCAGGGCGATGTGTGGGGCTGGGGGCTGGGCGGCTGGGGAAACCCCTCGGGAGGCTCCGTGTCACCTGCTGCTGGGGACGGGGCACCGGTGGGTCCCTCTGTGCCCACCCGTGGGGCCACGGATTGCGTCTGCGTGCCGGCGGCTCCATCCGGCTCTGTGGGCTGGCTGGGGTCTCGCCCTCCGCCTGGGCTCTCTGCTGATGTCCTGCTGGGGTCCCTGCCCACCGCTGCTCCCTCTTCCTCCTCTGCAAAGGGCAAGGCAGAAAGGCAGTGAGACACCGGCACCAGGGGCCAGCCAGCCCGTGGGGCCATGGGCACCGGCATCGCCCACCAGGGCTGCAGACCCTGCCCACGGTGGGGGGGGTGACGCCAGTTCAGAGATGCACGGGGCCCCGAGCACGTGTGACCATCGTCCCCTCCGAACCAGCACGGCAGACCAGGCTCTGGCTCGGCCGCTGCCAAGCTCAGCCCCGGCACAGGCTTCCCTATGGCAGGGGCCATGCCGAGCCCCTCACCGCTGCGCCTGACCTCCTCTCCCTCCGGCCGCCAGCACCCTTCTCCGGCTCAACCACAGTCCGGCACTGACCCTGCACGCCTGCCCCCGGCCGAGGGAGGGACAGACAGACGTCCCCGCGCCGGTGGCTTGTGCACAGCCCTACACCAAGACATCGGTGCCCCGGCCATGGGTGCTCCCTCCGCGGGAGGGATGGGGACAGCTGGGGCGACCCAGGCACCCACGGGTGCCTCCGACCTCTCCTTGCGATCCCGGCGCCTCCGTCCCTGAGGGCTCCTCTCTGCGCCCCAGCCCTGGCACCACTGCGGTGGCTTCTCCACCTACCCACGCCAGACGGCTGCCGCCCGGCCGCTGGCCACTTGCCCAACTGGCCCTGTCGCCCCATCCTTGCCCAACTGGCCCTGTCGCCCCATCCTCTCCCCCGGGGGACGGGCTCCCCGGTTTTGCACCACAGCTAAGCGGGACGCCTGCCTTGGGGGATGGCCTGGGCCGTGGGGATGGGGGGGGCAGAGGGTTGGGTGACCTGAGGACACGGAGGTATCTAGCAGGGGGTGCCGGGTCCCTGGCCCCGGTGTGTCTTCGGGGGATGGGCTTGGCTTTTCCAGCTCAGCGTCCTTAAAGAAAGGGACGGCGTATATAGCCCCTCGCGACTCAATCTCCACTTGCGCTTTGGGCAGCTGCAGCTCCTCCAGCTTTTCTGCCACTGTAACAATCTCCTGGAAGCCCTCGGGCTCTCTGGCTCGGTATTTTCCTGCAGCCTCAGGGAAAGAGTTTGTCCCTTCTGTGGGCAAAAAGAAAGTGGGATATTACTGCCCCGTCCTGGCCCGGTGGCAGGCAGAGATGCCCTCGCCCCGGCACGGGGCTGGAGCCCTGGGGGGGGACAGCCTGGCACCCCGGCGGGGACCCAGCTCTCCTCGACCTCCCCTTTCCCCTCTACACCAGGGCAGGATCAGGCCCTCCCCAGGCGCCACCGAAGCCGGCAGAGCCGACAGCCCTGGCGGGAGCTGTGGGGCTTGGCAGCCTGCGGTGGGGCCGGATCCTGAGCCCCGTTGCATCAGCAATGCTGATTTACACCACGCTCCAGCCCGGCTCCCCCCACAGCCTCCCAGCCAAGGCTTGTGGCTCCGGCAGGCGTCCAGGCAGTGCCGAATTTTACTCTCGCAGCATTTTCTGCTCATCCCTGCCCTTCCCGGCAGCGGCTGGCCCCGCTTCTCCTCCTCCCCCTCCAGCGAACCCTAAACCTCGATGCACGGCAGACCCGGAGCGGGGAGTTAGTGGGTTACAGGGGGCCGCGGATTCGTGGGACGGGTCCATCCTGCCTAACCCATGGGTTTTCCCTGCTGAGAGGTGGGGAAACTGAGGCACAGAGATGCGCAGCATCCAGATGATCCAGGGGAGAGCGTTCCCAACCCCGCGAGCCCCCGTGGCCCCGAGATGTGGGACCGGGAAGGAGGAGCGGAGGGACGGCTCTTGCGCCCTCCGTGCCTGTTATCCCTGCCAAGCCTCTGTCCTTGCTCATCCCCTCCCGGTTTATCACACATTCAGGGTGTGTTAACCAACCTTAACCCCACCACCAGTGCAGGGTGGGTTAACCAACCTTTACCCCACCACCAGCTCAGGGTGGGTTAACCAATGCTTAACCCCACCACCAGCTCAGGGTGGGTTAACCAGCCTTAACACCACCACCAGCTCAGGGTGGGTTAACCAACCTTAACCCCACCACCAGCTCAGGGTGGGTTAACCAGCCTTAACCCCACCACCATCAAGTGTAACCAACTAACCACCACCAGTCACCCCCTCAGGGTGGGTTAACCAGCCTTAACCCCACCACCAGCTCAAGGTGGGTTAACCAATGCTTAACCCCACCACCAGCTCAGGGTGGGTTAACCAACCTTAACACTACCACCAGCTCAGGGTGGGTTAACCAACGCTTAACCCCACCACCAGTGCAGGATGGGTTAACTAATCAACCTTAACCCTATCGCCCAGCTCCCAGCCGCCAGCCGCTGGGGGATAAACCCCCCCCCAGCCACGCCCACACAGCTCACGTAGACCGACGGTGCCACGCAGGACATCCCTGTTCCGTCGCGATACAGTGGCGTGCAGCACTGAGGACATGCAAGGCATCCCTACCCCGTCGCGATATATCAGCATGCACTATTGAGACTGTGCAGGGCATCCCTCCTCTATCACAATGTACCAGCATGCAGTATAGGGACCATGCAGGTTATCCCTTCCCTATCATGATATACCAGCATGCAGTATTGGGACCATGCAGGTTATCCCTTCCCTGTCACGATAGATGGGCATGCAATACGGCGACCATGCAAGGCATCTCTGTCCTACCACGGTAGGTTGGTGGGCACGCTCGAGACAGTACAAATCCCCCCTGCTCTATCGCGATATCGCAGCACAGGGAGCACGCGGGGATCCCAATGCGATCCCCACCCGGCTCTGCTGCACCCAGTGCTTGGGTGGGCTGGAGCCAGCACCCACTGGGTGCCTGCACCCTTGCCCAGAGGCTTCCCAAAAGCTCCGGCTGGTCCCTGCCCGGGAGCATTCGTGGGGTGGGGGGGCGCCCCTCTTTACCTCGAAAGCAGTACGCATCGTATCTGCTCCGGGCATCGGGGAATCCCGTCTGGTTGCGGAAGAGGAAGATGGTTTTGACGCCGGGCAGCGCCCCGCCGCAGCGGTCCCGAGGGGTGACGATGGGGTAGCGGACACTGCCGTCGGCCAGCCAGCCGGGGCTGCAGGCGTCCAGCCCCGCGCTCCACGCCGCGTAGAGCTGCCCCGTGCTCGCCAGCTCCGCGCCCAGCGCCCGGCAGCGCGCCGCCGCCTCCTCCAAGGTGAATTTGTCTGGGGCTGTCTCCAAAAAGATCTCCCCTGCGAAGAGAGGAAGGAGACGGGGGTCAGAGCCACTCTCTGCACCAGTCCAGGCTGGGGAAGAAGCTCTGCCCAGAGGGACCTGGGAGTCCTGGGGGACGATAAGGTGGCCATGAGCCAGCAGGGTGCCCTGGTGGCCAAGAAGGCCAAGGGCATCCTGGGGAGCATCAAGAGGAGCGTGGCCAGCAGGGCGAGGGAGGTTCTCCTCCCCCTCTGCTCTGCCCCAGCGAGACCCCAGCTGGGGCACTGGGTCCAGTTCTGGGCTCCCCAGTTCAAGAAGGATGAGGAACTCCTGGAGAGAGTCCAGAGGAGGGCAACAAGGATGATGGGGGGACTGGAGCATCTCCCCTAGGAGGAAAGGCTGAGGGAGCTGGGCTTGTTCAGCCTGGAGAAGAGAAGGCTGAGAGGGGATCTCATCACCACCTACAAATATCTCAAGGGTGGGGGTCACGAGGACGGAGCCAGACTCTTCCCAGTGGTGCCCAGCGCCAGGCCAAGGGGCAATGGGTACAAACTGAAGCAGAAGAGGTTCCAGTTGAATGGGAGGAAGAACTTCTTGACTGTGAGGGTGATGGAGCCCTGGCCCAGGCTGCCCAGGGGGGCTGTGGAGTCTCCTTCTCTGGAGATCTTCAACCCCCGCCTGGATGAAGTCCTGTGTAACATGCTCTAGGAGAACCTGCTTGGGCAGGGGGGTGGCACTGGGTGAGCTCCCGAGGTCCCTTCCAACCCTGGCCATTCTGGGATTCTGGGATTCTGTGACCCCAGGAGCTGGCTTGGGGATGGGGACCCTCCAGCATGGTCCTCGCCAGGAGGAGCACGGGAGGGCTGGAGGGCCCTGCCTGCCTCCCTCCCATCCTCCTGCACATAGAATCATGGAATCATCTAGATTGGAAAAGACCTTTGAGATCATCGCGTCCAACCGTTAACACGCGGACGACAACAGCGGCGCGAGCACGGCTGGAGCTCTCTCGTGCCACCCGATACCTGCCCTCGCCAGCGGAGCGAGAATTTAAAACACGCGTGAAAGGGACGGCCGAGGAGCGAGCCCGCACCCTGCGCAGCCCAATCCACGCATGGGACGTTTCTGAAGGGACCTGCAAGCCCAGCGGGGGGGCTTCACGCTGAGAGATCGCACGCCACGTACCGGCCCCCACAACCGCACCGGCCTCCCTGTCCCCCCCCCGCATGGCACCGGCGACCTGCACCGCATCCCTGCCACCTGCCTGGCATCCCCCCCCCAACCCCACAGCACCCGCAGCCGCCGGCGGGGACCCCCATGAAGGAGGGGGGGTTGAAGGAGGGACCGGCCCCCCCAGCCGGCCGGGTGGGATGCGCCCTTGCTGCAGGACATGCAGCACCCCAGCGCATGCAAAGCGCGGCGTGAGCTTTGCCCAAACCCCAAATCACCCCCCGGCGCTGCACCCGCAGAGTGCTGCCAAACCCCGGGGGGGGGGGGGTCAGATCACCCTGGGCACCCTCCAGCCCTGAGGCCAGGGATGGGTGCTGGCCGCTGTGAGTGAGGGAGCCCCCGCACCCCGCAAAACCAACCCCGAAATGCACAGCAAGTCCCCGCGCCGGCGTGCAGCCCCGTGCCCAAAGCTTTGCAGAGCTCAGAGGTTTCGGAGCCAACGTCTGCGGTTCTGGGCAGCTTTTTTGGCTTGGGTTTACAACAGGTTATGGGGGGGCGAGTTAGCACGGCTGCAAAAGCAGGGGAGGGGTGCAGGATGGGGCTGGTGGCACCGCAGGCACCTGGGAGGTCCTCAGCGTAGCAGTACACGTCATACATGTCCTCCGGGTCCACCACCCCGTAGTTCCTCACCCCGGGAAAGCTGTTCATGTCTCCGTAACAGGCCTCACGGGGCGTGTGGATGGGGTACCTGGGGCAGGAAAGCAAGAGGGGAGGGCTGGCGACTCGGGGAGGGGTGGAGAGGGTGGCGAGGGGCGCGAAAGCCGGGCGGCGGTGGTGCCCACCTGACGGTCTGGTCGGCGATCCAGCCGGCGTCGCACTGCTCATAGCCGCCAAGGTAAGCGGCGTACAGCTGCTCCGGGGTGGCCATGCGGGCGCCGATGCTGGCGCAGGCTTCCCGTGCCTTGGCGAAGGTGTAGGCATAGCGCATGGAGCCCTCCCGGTAGTGAAACACCACCCCTGGGTGTGGGGGGGGGAACACGGGCATGGGCAAGGGGCTTCATGGCAGCCGCCCACCTGCATGGGTGCATCTGCACCCTTGCAGCACCCCCCCCACACCCACACGGGTGCATCTGCACCCCTGCAGCACCCCCACCCCCCCACATGGGTGCATCTGCACCCCTGCAGCACCCCCCCCCACACCCACACGGGTGCATCTGCACCCCTGCAGCACCCCCACCCACCCACATGGGTGCATCTGCACCCCTGCAGCACCCCCACCCACCCACACGGGTGCATCTGCACCCCTGCAGCACCCCCACCCACCCACACGGGTGCATCTGCACCCCTGCAGCACCCCCACCCACCCACATGGGTGCATCTGCACCCCTGCAGCACCCCCCCCACACCCACACGGGTGCATCTGCACCCCTGCAGCACCCCCACCCACCCACACGGGTGCATCTGCACCCCTGCAGCACCCCCACCCCACCCACACGGGTGCATCTGCACCCCTGCAGCACCCCCCCCACACCCACTGGGGTGCATCTGCACCCCTGCAGCACCCCCCCCACACCCACACGGGTGCATCTGCACCCCTGCAGCACCCCCCCCACACCCCACTGGGTGCATCTGCACCCCTGCAGCACCCCCACCCACCCACACGGGTGCATCTGCACCCCTGCAGCACCCCCACCCACACCCACACGGGTGCATCTGCACCCTTGCAGCACCCCCACCCACCCACACGGGTGCATCTGCACCCTTGCAGCACCCCCACCCACCCACATGGGTGCATCTGCACCCCTGCAGCACCCCCCCCACACCCACACGGGTGCATCTGCACCCCTGCAGCACCCCCACCCACCCACATGGGTGCATCTGCACCCCTGCAGCACCCCCCCCACACCCACACGGGTGCATCTGCACCCCTGCAGCACCCCCACCCACCCACATGGGTGCATCTGCACCCCTGCAGCAGGCCCCCACCCACATGGGTGCATCTTCCCCCGGGTGCACCCTTGCAGCCCCTGATGTCCATGGGTGCATTTGTCCCCGGGTGCAGGAGGGGTTTGCTGAGCCAGGAGCAGACACCGGGGCGGGGTGGACCTCTGCCCTCCGCCCCCCACCACCCGAATTCCATCGCTCCCCACCTTGAGGTACCTTTGACTTTGACGTCGAGGATGTCGTGGCCGTCCTCGATGCCGTGCTGCACGTCGCAGCGGTAGATCCCCGAGTCGTTGGGGCGCAGCTCGGTGAGCAGCAGGGAGGCGTTGGTGTAGCGCTGGTGGAAGATGGGCAGGGAGGCGCGGAGGCGATAGTCCTCGCTCACCTTCACCCTGTCCCCCCGGGCTACCAAAATCTCCACCTCCTTGCCCTCAGAGATGAAGGTCCACTTGACCCGGGGGGTTCCCAGGACCGCCCGGTGCCCGGCTGTGCTGGCGGTGGGCTGGGGGCCGAGGTAGGTGATGAGGCAGGGGATGGTGATGTCGCCCGCCAGCACGGCGTCGAGGGCTGGGTGGCGTGGGATGGAGACCTGCAGAGCCTTGAGATCCTCTGGGTGGGAGGAGAGAGGAGCCATGAGTGGGGCCAGTATGGGGGGGTGTCCTGCCCCCCCCCAAAGACCCCCACCACAGGGCACTGCGGGCACGCAGCGGCGCAGCCGATGATGCTGAGTTACCTGTGCCATCGCCGGGGCCAAACACCTCCGGGACCACCGTGGGGGCAAACACCCAGAGCAGCAGCAGCGGGAGAGCTGGGGCCATCCTCTGCCCTGCAAAGAGGGGGGGGAGGAAAAAAAAAACAAACAACACACTGGCTGTGCTTAAAATTCAAAGAAGAATCCAAAATATCCCTTCCCTGTGCCAGGGGGAGAGGTTGGGAAAGACCCCAGCCCGCGTTTTTGGGGATGGGGTGATGCACGTGGCGTCAGGGCATGGAGAGAGGCCATGGGGTAACCTGGACCCTTGGATGGCAGAGAGAAGAGGGAAGAGAAGGAAATGTGCCCTGGTTCAGGGGAGGAAGGAGCGAGCCCGAGCAACTGGGACCATTGGCTGGGCGTCACTGGGTCCCATCCAGCTCCCACCAGAGAGCCAGGTCCCCTGGGGACAGCAGAGCCCAGCCTGGCCCCGACAGTGTGGAAAGGCTGAGCCCAAAGCCTGGCTGAGCCCAAAGCCTGGCCCCAGCGGGGCAGGGAGGCGATGCCAGAGCCGGGGCTGTGTTTTCGCAGGGGAAAAATAAAAAAGAAAAAAACTCAGAAAGGTTTGGTTTTTTTTTTTAATAGCCGGTGAGACAGCGTGCGTGCAAGAGCGGGGCATGCACGTGTGCGCTGGTGCTCCGGCACGCGTGTTGCGGCGTGCGGGCGCGCACGTGTGCGCTGCGACGGGGAGGAGGGGGGGTGTACGGAGGGGGTTGAGGTCAGCAAGCTGCTGGGGCGGGGGGGGGGGGACGGGGACATGGCGGAGGGCACACAAAGCGGAGGGGGAGGGAAGGAGCAGGAGGGCTTCTCTTTGCCATTCAGCTCACGCCGGAGGTTCCCCGCGCGCTGGGAAAACCGGGGCCGAGCAAAGCGGCCATTATGTCCCAGGCCGCTCTCAAGGCTGCCTGGCACAAAGGGTTCTCCCCGGCGGGCTGGGGACCAGCGCTGAAAAAAGAGCCCAGTGGCTACCACTGCCATCGCCAGCCCCCCCCCACCCTCCCCAGGGAGCAGCCCAGTGGACCGCTGGGGCATGCACCGGGCATGTCACAGAGGGGCTCCAGCTGCCCACGGCCTCTTCCAGCCATCCGGAGAGGAGGGCGCAGGGAGATGCCCCGGCACGGTGCGGGGGAGCACAGCCCCAATACCCCTCACCCGTCTGCCGGGGCTCCGCAGGGGGCTGGGGGGTCTCCTCAGCCCCCCTGTACCCGGGATGGTTCCCCAGGGATGCTTCGTGTGGTTCCCCAGGACGGGAGCACCGTCACCCTGAGACTCAGAGCGGCTTTGTAATTTATGAGCTCTTTGTGCTGCATTGATTTTGGCGGCCACAGAAGCGGATTTGGCACCTCCTTGGTGCTCGCCGGGCCTCCTGGCGGGAGGCTGGCTTCATCGCCGGCACCCCTCTGCGAAGGGTGCGCCTGGAGTGTACCCATGGGACCAAAGCACCATGAGAGGGAGCAAAAACAGCTCCCAGCACCACACACCATGGATATACAGCCCCTAGCACCATGGACGTACAGCCCCTAGCACCACACAGCATGGATATACAGCCCCTGGCACCACACACCATGGATGTACAGCCCCTAGCACCATGGACATACAGCCCCTGGCACCACACACCATGGACACAGCCCCTAGCACCATGGACGTACAGCCCCTGGCACCATGAATATACAGCCCCTAGCACCAGGGACGTACAGCCCCTGGCACCACACACCAGGGATGTACAGCCCCCAGCACCACACACCATGGACATACAGCACCATGCACCATGGACGTACAGCCCCTGGCACCATCACGTGGATGTACAGCCCCTAGCACCATGCACCATGGATGTACAGCCCCAAAAACCTTACACCATGGATGTACAGCCCCTGGCACCAAGCACCATGGCCATCAACCATCACGTGCAGACCACAAACCACCCCTTTCCCAGCAGGAGCTCGGCACGGGCAGCCAACGCCTGAGCGCCCAGGACCTTGCCAGAGCCAAGCCAGGGGTTTTCTCTGCTCCGGTCGGATCATTTGAATTCAACCCCACGGCTCTGGAGCCAGAGACAAAACCCTCCTGCTCGGCGGCCGTGGCCGGGCTCCAGCGCGGGGGCTGGCTGCCGTCCCCCCGGGCGGCCAAGCGGGGAAGGCTTTTGTCGCGGGTGCCTTTTCTTCCCGTTCCCAAGGCGCCGTGGTGGCAGGAGCCGCGAAGCCCTGGATAAGAAATCCAAGTGATAAAACTCCGCAAGAACGGGGCACGCTGGGGTGAGCGGGGATCTGCTCCCCTCCCGTGCCCATCCGTGGCTGGGACCAGGGTGCCGGCAGTGGGAATGGGACACGGAGAGGGTTAAGCCTACTTTTACCCTGCCCATGGGTGATGCCCTGAGGTCCTGGAGTCCCGTGATGGCCAGAGACTCTCAGACGTGGCGTTTGGGGTTTGGGGTTGGATTTTTGGGGTTGGGTTTTTTTTTTTTCCTATTATTTGCCACAAATGGAAAATCTTTCAGCCCACATATCAGGAGGGAAAAGCTGGGAGCAGGACAAGGGAAAGGTGGCCAAAAAGCTTGGAGGTGGGGGGGGGATGGCGGCGGCTTGTGGGTCTCGATCATCTCCAATCCCTCGGAGCTCAGGAGCTGCCGGGGACGGACTGAGAGGCAGGCACGCACGCAAGCGGCGGGGCCGGCTAACCTCTATTTCCGTGGGAAACCAGGTGGAAAATGGAGCTGGAGTCTATTTTGGGATGGGAACAATCTTTTTTTCCCCTCCCCTGAGCTCGGCCCCGCTTTCAGAGGCGGCTCCTTGAACACGGGGCCGGCGCAATTCAGGGCTGCAGTTCCTGGTCCGGGGTGAAAGGCAGGGGATGCTGCCAGGGGACGGCCGAGGGTCGGATCCTTTCCCATCTCCAGAGAGGGGTTTTTTCCCTCCTCCTCGGCCCCCTTGTCCCCTCCACGTGATGGTTACTCATCCCGGCTCGCAAGGTGCCCTGCCAGCCCGCAGCAAGCCGGGGCTGGGGGGGGAGGGGGGGGGGGACACAGGCAGCGGAGCGGTGGCTTTCCAGGGATGCTCAGCTGCAGAATGAGTCAGCAGCCACGGGCAGAGCCTGGCCCAGCTCCAGGCGTGAGCAGGCAGCCCCATCCCCACCCAGCAAAGGGCTTCGGACACCCCGCTGCCCCCCCCCGGCCCCAATGTCCCCAGCCACGCACGCACCCATCCCGGCACGCACGTGGCTGCCTCCGTATCCCTTCCCCCCCCCCCCCATCAATCCAGGCTTTGCTGCAAACTGGTCCTGAGTCCAGGATCCATCCCCAGCCCTGGATGTGCATGGGGGTGCAGCCACGCTCGGAGGGGTCCCCAGAGCGGGGCAGTGCCAGGGGACACACCAGCTCCCCTGGGAGGGGGCTGGGGTGGGAGGGCCGCATTCTGCCCAGGGGATGGGGTGGGAAGCGCCCGGCAGCCTCTTGGCAGCAGCCGCTGGCAGAGCTTAAAAGCCCGGAAGCAGGTGGGGGGAACTGGGGTCCCTCCGGCTGCCAAAACCACTCACCCCCCCCTTATCCCAGCAGAGAGAAAGGGGCTCCTTGTTGCAGTGTTGGGATGCGGGGATGTGCCCCCCGCCCCCATAGCTGGGGGTGCAGGGGAGCCCAGGGTTGGTCCCTGGGGACACCCAGTCCTGCACGGAGCTGGGGGGGGGAGGTGGGAGCAGACCCTGTAGGGACCCCCAGGGACACGTGAGCACATGCACATGTGAGGGTTTGCACACCTATCCCGGCTGTGGGGCTCCGCTGGGGAAACTGAGGCACAAAGTGGGGCAGGAGAAGCGTGGGGTGGAGAATGGGGGGCAGGAGGGAATGTCCCCAATTTCGGCGCTGCCGCTTGGGTGGTCTCCGCTAAGCCGAGGCCCCTCGGCACCCTCACCTGCGGACTCACAGCTCCTTGCTCCCAGCACAAAATCACAGCACCCCGAGGAAGGACCCGGGTTCCCAGTTTCCCCAGTCTAAACCCATCCCTTGCAAAGCAGCCCCCGCACCCTCACGCTGCCGTGCACCCACCCAGCAGCTGGAAAAGGCTCCGGGCTGGGGCAGAGGGAGTTTTTCCCACCCCTCCGGCAGCCGAAAGGAAGAGCAACAGGTTTGGGGTTAGATTGGGAAGTCAGCATGATGGGAAAGGAGGAGGCTTCGGCCAAAAGTGGTCCTGGAGGGGATGCTCAAGGGCAGCCCCTTCATCCCAGTGACGAAATGCTCCGGCTGCAGGAGGGGAAGGGGTTTGCAGCAAACTACCCCAGCCCAGGGCACCCCACTGGGGAGCTGGGGTTCACGCTGGGGCTGCTCAGCAGGGAAAAACCTGGAAAATCCTGATTTTTCCACAGCCCCTCACTGGGACATGGGGGATGGAGCTGAGAGAGGTGGGGGAGGACGGGGAGAGCCGGCGGTGCCCTGCAGCCACCCCAACCCCTGGGCTCTGCCCCAGCCCCTCTGGGACAGGGCAGCTTTGTCCCCAAAAACCTCCCCATGGAGACCAGCGATGTGGCCGGGCAGTAGGTGGGAGAGCCAGACCCCTGGGTGCAAGCCCCTGCCCAGCTCCGTGCCTCAGTTTCTCTTTCCACTGCTACCCTGACTGCAGCATCCTTGGAAGACAGACCCATCCAGGGGCTCCGCGGGACAGATGAGGAGGGCTCCCCCATGACGGGACACCCCAGACCCATGCGGGACCCCCAGCCCCTCCAACAGCTCTCCCAAAATGAGGGTCCCATGGAAGCAGCTGCTGAAAGAGCCCGAAAAATCTCTTTTTATCCCCAAAATGCCTTTGAGCCTGATGGCTGGCTAGGCAGCAGGACAGGCTGGGCTCCAGGCTGCGGTGGCCAGGCAGCACCAAAGTCCTTTTTCCATCCAACTTCTCAAGAACCCCCCCCTCCCCTTCAGCCCCCACTCTGCAGAGCCAGCGCTGGTACAAGCTGCTCCGTTAACAAAAAAAAAAAATCCTTACAGAGCGATGCTGTCCTCCCGGGGGGGGTCGGTGACAAGGACAAACCTCCCTGAAACGCGGGGACCAGCCAGCTTCGAGCATCCCCCGCTGCAGGGCAGGAGGATGCCCTGTCCCCCCCGACCCCATGCCTGCATCCCGCGGGGAAAAGCCCCGGAGCAAGCTCTCGGCATCCCCACGCCGGATCAGCTCTCCTCTTAGGAAGGTGAAATGAGATACTGAAATTAATAGCGCAGTACGGCAGCCGCCTGGCTGGCCCCCGCATCGCCCCGTTGACCGGCGCCCGAGCCCGACGCCTTCCCCGGATCCCACCTTGCTGGCCCGTGGCAGCCCTTCTTTGCGGCGGGGGGAACGGGAACGCCACAGGGGGGGGGTCCCCTTCCCCAGGGCCCCCGTGCGGGGCTGAGCTGCGGCTTCTCCGGGGCAGCGGGCGGCAGCAGGTTGGCAGGACGGCTGGGAACGAGCTCCACCAGGCATAAGTGCAGGCACGGAGAAAAGAGGAGCCCTCTGTGCGCGTCCGTGTCTTGGTCTCTCTCTTTTTTTTTTTTTTTTTCTTCTTTTTTTTCCCTTCCCCTTTCCCTCCTCCTTTTATATTTATTCCTTCCCCTAATTAAAGGGAAAAAAAAAAAAAAATTATTACCGTGTTGGCAGGCGCTTCGTCCCTCCCCTTCCCTCCCTCCTGGCAGCTGGCAAAGCCAGCACGAGATGCCGGAGTGTGGGGAAGGGAGGGTGCTCACCCCGGGCACGATATTTATCCCAATGCAGCAGAAGTGGAAGAGCAGCCAGCGCTGGCTCCCTCAAACCAGAGAAAGGGGGTGCCCCCCCACCCCGCCACGACCCCCTGCCACGGCTCAGGAATGCCTTTTGAGGGTTCTTTCTAATTTTTGGCAGCTTGGGCTGGATGGAGAGGGGGCCACGGGTGGGGGTCCTGGTAGCCAGCGGAGGCTTTGTCATGCAAAACCCCCTTCGAAGCGAGGCCGATGGATCCCCACGTGGCTGGAGGCACTGTCCGGGGGCTGGAGGCACCCGGGGGCTTCCCCAGCCCCAAAAGGGCGGTGGGGGCAGCCAGACCCCACCTCCCGGCACGGCACTCACAGCCGAGCTTGGTCCCGTGGAGACCCCGTGGCCGTGCCTCAGTTTACCCACCTGCACCGGAGCCACGGGAGGGCCAGGGTAACTAATGCATCCTTAGGTTTGATGGCTTGCAGATGGCTCCTGGAGGGACTTGGGTGCCCTGGGCACCCAGTGGGGTCCAGGGTGCAGCTGGGGACCCTCATTTGCAGACCCAAGCCCCTCGGGAGAAGGGCAGCACCCACAAGCCAGCGTCAGGGCTTTTTTTAACCAAATCTCGCTCAAACTTTCCCTGGTGTGGAGCATCCTCTGCCCGGGGTGCCGGCACGGCGCCTGCCGGATAATCGCTTGGGTGAATTTGCAGCAAGCCGCAGCTCCTGAGCAAGAATTAATCATTCGTCGCCCTGGGAAATAATTACGGGCGGTGGAGACGGTCTCGTTAGCGGTGCAGTCCGGCGGGCGATGCGCGCCGCAATGCTCTGCCCTCGAGGCAGTCGCATCGTGGTGCGGGGCTGGGACGGCCGTCGGGACAGACGCCGGGACAGATGCTGGGATGGACGCCAGGACGGCTGCTGGGATGGGCAGGGGTGAGCCCCACGGGCTGCCCCAGCCTCTGCCCCCCCCCCCCCCCATTCCCGACCCATGAGGTCACATCCTGCGCCCGGCGCTTTTGCGGCAAAAGGCTCGGGCCTGGGGGAAGCGCAGAGTGCCTGCTCAGCATGCGGTAGCCCCCATCCTAATTGGGAACAAATGTTCCCAGCCTGGCTGGGGTTTCCTCACCAGCTCAGAGCGAATCTTCCAGGGCTGCCGCTCTGCCTGCCCCTTCCCAGGGCAGCTCCTGATCCCTCCCGGCATTGGTGGGGCAAAGTCCTTGGGACATCCAACTCCTGGAAGGGGCAGGGGAGGAAGGTGAGGAGCAAAGCACAACCCTTATTAGACATCAGAGAATCCTCATCCCTGCCTGCAGCCCTGTTGGAGGCAGGGGAGGAGGGCGAGGAGCAAGGCACAACCCTTATTAGACATCAGAGAATCCTCATCCCTGCCTGCAGCCCTGTCGGGGGCCTCCCAACCCTTCCCATTGCCCCAGGCCCAGCTCCAGCAGCTGAGTGCGTGGGAAGGGGTCCGACCCCACCGGGACCCCATCCCAGAGCCGCCGTCCCCGGCCCAGGCAGCAACCCCCAGCGGTGGGGCGGGGCCCCCCCCCCCCCCGGGGCAGCACCCACTGCCGGGGGCTGCAGCATCCTCAAACCTGCCACCCCCGAAAACTTCTGCTGCCACCAAACAGCCACCCCTGAGCACCCCACAGGGATGTCCCCACCCCGGGTGGATCCTGACCCCCCCACCCAGGACATCCCTATCCCAAGTTACTCCCAGCCCCGAGTGCCCCGCAGAAGGAAGGGATGCAAACATCCCCACCCCAGGGTGCCCCCCCCCAGCCTCCCCCAGGCAAGGGAGGTGCTGAGGGACCCCTCTACACCCCTGAGGATCCCAAATCCTCCCTTGGCTGCAGGATTTGGGGTGTCCCACAGAGCCTGGGTGCCGGTGGGAGAGGGGACTGGGCACAACGAGGAAAGCCAAAGCAAAAGCATGAGGAGGAAGAGGGGAGCGAGGCCAGGGAGGAAGGAAACGCTCCATCCCCAGGCACTTCCCGGCGTAGCCGCAGGCACCGAGGGCCGCCTTGCGGCAGACATCAATATTGGGGGCCAGCTGCCCTGGGGCACCCAGTCACCCTACGGGGACACAACAGGAGAAGGGAACTGGGAGCTGCTGGAAAAGCCAGACGCGGATGTGCTATGGAAAAAAAAGGAGGAGGAAGAGGAGGAGGAGGAGGAGGAGGAGGATGAAGGCGCACAGCAAGGCTCCATCGCCTCGCTGCCCGGAGCTCCCGGAGATGAATTATCAGAGCTCAGCGCTCCCCGGGCTGCTTTAATGGCATTTCAGCCCTGGCGGCGAGGGGCAAAGCAGGGCCGGGACTGGGGGGGAGCTGGGAAGCCGGTGCCTTCGGGGACCCCCAAACCAGGGCATCTGCCCACCGCCAGCCAGGCACCAAGACCGGGACGTGGCAGCCCCTGAGGGAGCACCCCCTTCCCTGCTGTGCCAAGGGGGGGAGCCGGGACCCTGATATTGCTGCTCGGGGACGGCTCTGGGTGGCTCTGGGTGGCTCTGGGTGGCCTTTGCCAGCAGAGGGGACTGTTGCCTGTCTCTCCGGAGGAGCTCGTCTGGAGCCTGCCCCATGGGACGGCTGGGGAGGGGACATTGACTTATTTCCTCCTTACCCTGGCGAGGAGAGAGCAGGGACCCCCCCGTGGGAAAAACCTCTCCCTCTGGGAGAGGGAGGACCAGGAGAAAATGCTGGCAACAAGTCGCTCCCCAAACGATGTTTTCCTGCCTCTTTTGTTCAGCGAACCCTCCCGAGTTGGAATTTTTAAACCTCCTCCCCTCGCCAGCCCACTGCCCTCCCCCCAGATAAATCAGCTGGGGGAAAAAGAACGAGAAAATCAAAAAAAATACAAAGCCCCAAGTGCTCCCCACGAAGTGATTCATAACCCCACTGTGACGGCTGGGCTGTGCGGGTGAAAGCTGTGAACGAAACCAAATGTTGAGGCGGCGCTTGCCAAGTTTCGGAGGCTGCTGGCAAAACCGGCGGCCAGCCGCAGCCGCGAGTTCCCCGTTGGGCTCCCGGCTCCGCGCATCTGGCAAGAAAGAAGATTGCAGCTGGACACAGCTGGATGTAGCACCCCAAGGAGGATGTGGGGGGGGTGGCTGGGGTGATGCCCTGTGCCCCCCGCCGCCCCCCCGAGGCGGTTCTCCCTGTGCAAAGGGATGCTCGTGTGGCCGGATCCAGGGCACCGGCTCAGCCGTGGCTTGTGCTGGGCTAAAAACCACCCTGGCCACCCAGAGGCACTGGTGTCCCCAGTGCTGCCGTCACCTCCCCGGGACTCAGACCCTCAGCGGGCCCCGTCTGTGCTCCCTTGACCCCAGGTTTTGGGGAGACAGGGGGCCAGTGAGCGCCATGGAGGGACGCGTGCAGTCAAGCCCTGGAGGATGGGCATGTGCCAACCCACCCTTGGGCATCTCCCAACCCACCCTTGGGCATCACCCTACCCACCCTTGGGCATCTCCCTACCCACCCTTGGCCATCTCTCTACCCACCCTTGGCTATCTCCCAACCCACCCTTGGCCATCTCCCAGCCCACCCTTGGCCATCTCCCAGCCTCCTCGCCAAGCCCCACGGCAGCCCCCCAGCCCCCTAGCACAGCGTTCAGGCTTCAGCAGGAGGATTCCCCATCCAACCCTTCTAACCACCCCGCCAAAGTGCAAAGAAACCCCTTGCCCTTCCCTGGGGCTGGAAAATCACGGTGGTGTTTGCTCAGCCCTCCCGCAGCCGGCGTCAAGCCCACGTGGGCTGGAGCCAGCCTGGCTGTGGAAGAGTTAAGCCCCGCTGCTCGCCCGGGTCTCAGGGGCCTCCCACTTGCCCTGCGTGTTGTATGAATAGCTGCACTCCCCTCCGCTCCCAGCACTCACTTCCCTCCCTGCCTTCCCTCTCCTTCCCGAGCTCCAGCATCCTCCCCAGCATCGTTTCGGCAGCGCCAGCGCCAGAGCCCCGGCATCCTCCGGCAGCGCCGATGTTGAGCACAGAAAGTTTCACAGGGGCGAGAGCCCTGGGCGAGGAATCGCTGCAGATGTGGGACCTTAACAAGCGGCTGGAGGCGTACCTGGCCCGCGTGAAGTTCCTGGAGGAGGAAAATGAGGTGCTGCGAGCCGAAATCCAGAGCGCCAAGGGCAGCCCCGCCGGGGAATCGTGGCGGGCAAAGTACGAGGAGGAGCTGCGAGCCCTGCGGGACGCGCTGGACCATGCCTTCAGGGAGAAGTGCACCGCCGAGCTGGCCAGGGACAACCTCTACGAGGAGGTCCAGCAGGTGAAAAGCAGGTGCCAGAAGGAGCAGGCAGCCCGAGAAGAAGCCAAAAAGCAGTTGTCCTTAAGCAAGAAGGAGCTGGAGGAGGAGAGGAGGGCACAGATCTGGCTGAAGGAGAGAGCCGTGCAGCTGGAAAAGGAGGTGGAAGCCTTGCTGGAGGTGCACGAGGAGGAGAAAGCGGGGCTGGACCAGGAGATTGCGAGCTTCTCGCAGAGCCTGGAGAGCTTCCGCTGCGCCCCGGTGGCTTTCCAGCCGGTGGAGGTGGAGGACTACTCCAAGAGGCTCTCGGAGATCTGGAAAGGGGCGGTGGAGACCTACAAGACGGAGGTGTCGCAGCTGGAGGGTTCCCTCTGCCAGGCCAAGGAGAACCTCTGGAAGGCGGTGGAGGACAACCAGCAGAGCCAGCTGCAGCTGCAGCACCTGGAGAAGGACCTGGCAGGGCTCAAAGCACGGAAGGAGATGCTGGAGGAGAGCCTGGCCCGGCAGTGGCAGGAGCAGCGCGGGGAGGCAGAGAAGTTCCAGGTAGGCGAAGGCGGTGGGGAAGCACCAGTGGCTGGGGGAGGGGGAGGCGGGGTGCTGAGAGGGCCTGGGGGGGGACTCAGGGCACCCACCCCCTGGAAAGGGATGGGGGAGATGGATCGGGGAAGCAAGATGGAGGGAATAACCCTGGGGCAGGGAGGGAGCAAACCCTGGGGCATGGGGGGAGCAAAGCCCGGGGCACGGAGGGAGCAAACCCCGGGGTATGGAGGGAGCAAACCCCAGGGCACGGAGGGAGCAAAACACGGGGGGCATGGGGGGAGCAAACCCTGGGGCAGGGAGGGAGCAAACCCCGGGGTATGGGGGGAGCAAACCCTGGGGCAGGGAGGGAGCAAACCCCGGGGTATGGGGGGAGCAAACCCCGGGGGCGGGAGGGAGCAAACCCAGGGCAACGGAGGGTGCAAAGCCTGGGGCAGGGAGGGAGCAAACCCTGGGGCAGGGAGGGATGGTGGCCCTGGATGAGCTGCAGATGGAGAGGAAACTGGGGAGGGAGGGTGGGAGGAAGAGCAAGAGCAGCTCGGGGACATCCTTGTCCCCATCGCAACAGGGACCTGGGGCCAACCCCGCTGCAGGGGAGCAGCACCCAGACACCGGGTCCTCGCCCACCACCCTGCCCGGGCTGCTGTCCAAGACCCGTGGGCTCCAGAGCCAGGGTCCCAGGGGAACGGCAGCCCCTGCCTGCTGCCCCCCACCCTGTGCTGGGTGCAGGCAGGGGGGTGCAGGCAGCGGGGTGCAGGCAGGGGGGGGATGTGGGGAGGATAAACTCTGACCGAGTCTGCTGCAGCTGCAACCCGACAGCTGCGAAAGTAATTTCAGCACAGAGGGAGGTGGCGGCGGGGGGACGGGGTTGGAAATGCCGGGGACGGCGTGGATGCCGCCCGGGGAAGGGTCCCTCTTTGTTCCAGGTCCAGGGACCGGCCATGGGTGCTACGGAGCAGAGGGTACCACGGCCTCGGCTGCTCGCCCATGAGATGCTTCTTTTCCACGCCTGCAGCCCCAGATCCCCCCCGGCCTTTCCTCCCTCCTCCAGCAGCCGCTTCCCCATCGCTTCTCAGCCCCGCTCCTCTCCTTGCCCCCCTCTCCCCATCCTCAGCCCCCCTCCCCCCCGAGCTAAAATCGAGTGCCCAGGACCCCGCAGCATCCCGAGGGGTCCTGGCTGGAAGCAGGAGCCACGGGCACGGTCCCAGTCCGGTGGGGACAAGCAGGGCTCAGGCAGGGTCCCTGACCCCCACCCCCTGCTGCCCACAGCTGGCGATGGAGGCCCTGGAGCAGGAGAAGCAGACCCTGCGGGTGCAGATCGCCCAGGTGCTGGAGGACAGGCAGCAGCTCATGCACCTCAAGATGTCCCTCAGCCTGGAAGTGGCAACCTACAGGTGAGGTCCCCAACGGGGATGGGGAGCAGGCGCTTCCCCAACACACCCATCTGCGGGGCTGGGGCCCTGGGAGGGGGGGGGGGGGGGGCCGGGGGGGTGTCAGGGCACCCCCCCCGGGGGATCAGAGGAAACAAGACAGCGGGAGCAAACCCCAGGGCATGGAGGGAGTAAACCCCGGGGCACAGGGGGAGCAACCCCAGGACATGGGGGGAGCAAACCCCGAGGTATGGAGGGAGCAAACCCCAAGGTATGGAGGGAGCAAACCCCAAGGTATGGAGGGAGCAAAGCCCAGGGCATGGAGGGAGCAAACCCCAGGGGAAGGGAGGGAGCAAACCCCGGGGCATGGAGGGAGCAAACCCCGGGGCAGGGAGGGAGCAAACCCCGGGGCAGGGAGGGAGCAAAGCCCCGGGCATGGAGGGAGCAAACCCCGGGCATGGAGGGAGCAAACCCCAGGGCAGGGAGGGAGCAAACCCCCGGGGCAGGGAGGGAGCAAACCCCGGGGCATGGAGGGAGCAAACCCTGGGGCATGGAGGGAGCAAACCCCGGGGCAGGGAGGGAGCAAACCCCGGGGCATGGAGGGAGCAAACCCCGGGTGGGGAGGGGGGGGCCCCGCTGCAGATGGAAAGCTGGGGAGGGGGGGGGAGGAAGAGCGAGCAGCTCGGGGACATCCTCATCCCCATCGAACAGGGACCCTGGGGCCAACCCCGCTGCACCGCAGTGGGCACAGGAGGAGGGGTCTGGGGTGCAAGGCGGGGGGGGGGGGTGTCTCGGGGAGAAGGGGGGGGTTTGGGTAAGGGCAGCCCCGCGCCCCTCTTCCAGCCCTTCCAGATGGCCCCAGACAAAGGCAGGCTGCCAGGGGACTGGGGGGACAATTAGCATGAGAATAGGGACTGTCCCCAGCCCAGCCGAGGGGCCTCCCCGGCGGAGCATGATGTCACCCGGCGCGGACACTAATCCTGGGGACAGGGGGATGGGAAGGGAGACAGGAGCAAGGGGGGGGGGGGGGGGGCGGGGCTGATCCAGTCCCCCCCCCTCTGTCTCCCCGCTGAGGCGGGACAGGGCAACAAAACCATCGGTAGCCCCTTCTGCCTCAGTTTACCTGCAAAGCAACCACCATAGCCCTGGGGTGCACAGGGCTCGGCTCTCAGCGTGGTGCAGAACCCCCCCCCCCCCCATAGCACCCACCCCATAGCACCCACCCCGCTCCTCTCCTTGCAGGACGCTGCTGGAAGCAGAGAGCACCCGCTTGCAAATGCCAGCCGGGGAATACAAGCTGGCCAACGGCTTGCGAGGTAAGGGAGCCCCGCCACCAGCCCTGGCACCCCCACCGCATCACCCCGGGGGGGTTCGGGGGGGATGAGGCTGAATATAGACCATTTTCCTGGCAGAGGTTGCCCGGCCACGATAGGAAGGTGCGAGTGGCGGCCGGGGGGGGCTCCTGGCATGGGGCTCACAGCCGCCGTGGTGCTGATAAGGGCTTATCTGCTTCTTCGCCTCTTTTTTTAATTTCTCCCCTGCACGGGGAGGGCAGGAGCAGATCCACGTGCCTGGCTGTTGTAATAAGCCCAGCATTTCTTTTTTCCTCCAAAAAAAAATACCCAACAAGGAAAGCCTGTCACCTGCATGCCCCCCGCCCCCCCACCAGCAAGACCTGGCTGCGGCTGCTGAGCGTCGTCGCCGAACGGTGCCGAGTACCCCGAGAGCATCAGCATCAGCTGCACTCAAGCGAGGAATTTCCCACTTTCCGTGAAAGTTTAAAAATAGGAAAGGGGGCAGTGGGCAGCGAGAGGCACCCAGGCGGCAGGGGAGGGATGGGGGAGTGGTACGGGCGGCTTTTCGGCATGCTCCCCACACTCCCCCTCGCTCTTTGCAGATCTCAAGCTGGAGGTCAGCACTGGCAGCAAACTGGCAGCGGCGAGCGCCGAGGCCAGGCGGCTGCTGCCCCGGGACCACCGTGCCAGCCCCTCCATCTTCCCCAGGGCGGAGGGGAGGGGGCAGGCAGTGAAAGCCCAAAGCGATGCCCTGACACCCAAAACCCAGAGCCCCGGCGCCAGGGAGCTCCAGAAAATCAGCTCGGTCCTTCATGCCAGCACAGCCAGGGAGGTGGGCACCACCGGCCGCACCCCGCCGAGCCCCTCACAGCCCGGCAAAGCTGCCCCTTCTCTCTCCCCAGCACCCCCCAGCCCCACGCCACCAGAGCCGGGGAGCCCGGGGGAAGAGGGTCCTGCCTGGCCGGGGGGAGCCGGGGGTGAGATGAGCCAAGGGAAGGAGCATCCTCCGCCCGCAGCCGCGGCGGAGACCCACGACACCGGTGCCGAGCCCCCGGGAGCGGTGCCCGCCCACAGCCTTCGGTACCCAGCCCAGCTGGTCAGCGAGGCGCTGGAGGATGCGCTCAAGGAGATGAAAGATGATGTTCAGCCCAAAGAAGAGCCCGTGTGGGCCCCCCAAATTGCCCATGCCCCCAGCCCCGCTCCCCCTATAGAGGCTTGCAGAGGGGCCGGGGAAGGGCAAGACCCCTCCGAAGGTGCCGGGGATGGCAAAGCCCCCGAAGCGGAGGAGGCGGCTGGGGAAGCCATGCTCCAGGGGCTGGGTGCGGAGAGCAGCGCTCTGCGGGACGGAGCCGTGTCCCCGCCGGGGACGGCTGCTTCCCTAAGTGCCACGGAGAGCTGGGAAGAGATGGGAGCGCAGGAGGAGGAGATGCCCACCGTGCTGAGCCCAGAAGTGGTGGCCCAGGAAGAGGACACGAGTGGCCCTGGTCAGATAGGGACTGGCCGGGAAGAGCCAGAGCAAGGAGAGGACGAGGTGGAGGCCCCAAGCACGGAGGCATCGCAGCCCTCGGAGGATGAGGATGAGAGGGAACCCCACAGCCCCTGCGGGGAAGACGGTGATTTCCAGGAGGAAAGGATGGATGTGCGAGAAGGGGAGTCCCCGCAAAGGGAAGTCGAAGCTGCCCGTGCTGTCCCCATGGAAAGCCACCCAGTTTTGCCCACGGAAAGTCACCTGGAAGAGGACCTTGTTGATGGAGAGCAGGAAAAGTTTGAGCACCGGGAAATGCCCGTGTGCGAGACGGATCTGGCTGCAGAGGAGGAAAGGGGGCAGGAGATGTGCCCCAAGCAGGAGCCGTGCCCCGAGCAGGAGCCGTTCCCCGAGCAGGAGCCGTGCCCCGAGCAGGAGCCGTTCCCAGAGCAGGAGCTGTGCCCCGAGCAGGAGCCGTTCCCAGAGCAGGAGATGAGCCCCAAGCAGGAGCTGTGCCCCAAGCAGGAGACGTTCCCAGAGCAGGAGATGAGCCTGGAGCAGGAGATGAGCCCTGAGCAGGAGCTGTGCCCAGAGCAGGAACCCTCGAGCATCCACGAGGCCATCCCAGCAGAAGAGGCTTCATTAGGGGGTGAAGAAGATGCTGTGAGAGGGGAGGACCAAGGCAGAGCAAAAGATGGTGAGGGAGAAATGGGAGAGGCTGGCGGGGAGGTGCTGGGAGGAGAAAACCCCCAGGCTGTGGGACCTGAAACCCCCGGGCAGGAGAACGGAGCCTGGGAGGAGCTCGGGGATCTGCAGGAAAATGGCTTTGCAGAAGAGGTGCCGGAGCAGGAGCTGGAGCCAGAGCTGGGAGAGGAGCCCCGGGGCAGGGGGGATGATGGCAGCAGCCAAAAGTCCCATCCAGAGGACTGGGAGGTGACAGCAGAGGACAGAGAGGGAGCTCTGGGGACAGAAGAGCCAGCCTGGGCAGATGAAACCCTGACGAGCGCCGGAGGGCTGGGAAGCGAGGAGAGAGATGGCATGTCACCGGCGGAGCTGGAGGAAACGCGGGAAGATGATGAAGAAGATGCCGAGAGCCAACAGCAGCCACCGGTGGGGGCTGAGCCAGCCCTGGGGCTGGCGAGGGATGAGCAGGGCACCGCGGGGGCCTGCCTGGGCATCCATGGGTGCCCCCGGGAAGGGGCCAGCCAGGAGCCATCCGAGGCTCCGGAGGAGTCGTGGGAGGTGCAGGGTGAGGATGCTGATGAGGAGCTCGGCTCGGCCCTGGGAGAGCCGGAGAGCAGCGGCGCTGGCCCCGTGGCGCTTCGGGGGGGGTGCGGGGAGAGCGGTGAGTGGGTGGAGGAGGATGCTGGGCGATGGGGAGAGCTGGAGCAGGCACCGGGGACAGGCAGGAGGGTGGAGCTGGAGGACACACTGCCCGACAGCACGCCCTTACACCTCTACGAAGGGGAGATGCTGGCTGTGGTTGCACCCAGCCAAAGCCCTCCAGAGGTTGAGGAGATCACAGAGACAGCCCCTGCATCCGAAAGAGCTCTGGAGGCTGAGGGATGGCTGGAAGGGAGGGACAAGCCACCAACTCCCACCGTGCCAGAGAGCTGCGAAGAGGAGGCAGGGCTGGAGGCAGCCCCCGCGGCAGAGGGTGCTGAGGAGGAGGAAGGCTATTTCATGGTCTCTGCTCCCAACCAAGAGGTCTCCAGCTCGGAGGAAGCTGAGATCGCTGAGGACTTTGAAGAAATTAAAGTTGAAGCAACCCAAGCCGGCAAAGACGACCTGGAAGCTGCTGGAGAAGCGTCTCCGGTGCCCGAGGACGAAGGGCACTTCGAGGCGTTTGTTGGTGAGGCAGATGAAGACTTGATGGTGCCCACGGAAGAACCTGAGATGCCAAAGGATGAGGATGAGGATGATGCTGGGAGTTTTACTGCTGAGCTGGAGGAAGGTCCAGCTGCACCCGAGGCAGACCCCAGCTCCCCGGGGGCCTCAGGGCCATTAGCAGGAGGTGCTGACGAGCCAGCCCGGGGTGCTGCCGGCCCCGGCGTGCGTGAGGGCTCGGCTGCCGAATCGGTTGAGGAGCTCGACGGCACGGTGGAGCCAGAGAGCGATGCCGGCAGAGCCGAAACACTGCCAGGCTGCAACCTGGGGCTGGTGGGGCAGGAGGAGGAGGAGGAGGAGGAGGAGGAGGAGGAGGAGGAGGAGGAGGAGGAGGAGGAGGACGAGCCCGGCACGGCTCACCACGACGTGGCCGAGCCCTCCCTCCAGCAGGGCTCCAGGCCCAGGCAATGCCGGTTTCTCCGCTGCCTGACCAAGCAGAGCAGACGTCGGATGAGCAGCCATCCACGGAGGAGGAAGCGCCGGACGGTGACAGCCATCCCCCGGCCGGGGACGAGGAGCCACCCGAGGCTGACCCAGGCGCCGCACCGGAGCAGGGAGATTTCCTGGAGATACTTAATGAGAGCCCAGAGGTGGCTGATCTCCCTGCAGAGGTGCCGGCAGATGTCATGAAAGACTCAGATATTTTGGAAATTGTTGAACAAGCCCTGGAGTTCAACCAGGAGCTGGTGATGGGGGTGAGGGCGGCCGAGGGTGGGCAGCGGCATCCCGGCGGGACCGAGCTACCCCAGGACACCGGGGAAGACTCCTCGCCCACCTCGTTCAGCGAGGAGGAGCCGACGGTACAGGAGGTGCGCACCGATGCCGCACCGGGGACGGAGGCTCCGGTTCGGGCCGAGAACGGGCTGCACCGGGAGGCCAGCCTGGAGGACCTGGTCGAATTCACCGAGGAGGTGCTGAACGGCATCACCGGCGTGCCGCCAGTGCAGGAGTTCCCCACAGAGACCGCAGCCCCCACGGCGGCGATGCCACCGCAGCCCCCTGCTCCCGCAGATGCCGTCGCCGCCAAGCTGGCCGATGCCACCCCAGGTGGCAAGCACGGCGGGGCCGACGCCATCCCCGTGCCTTCCCCTTTGGGGGGTGACGGTTTGTGCCTGGCGCCCGACCAGCCGCCAGCGTGCCGGCTGAGAGCCGAGCAGGAGCCCTGGTCCTCGGGGGACGAGTGACGGTGGCGGAGGGGGGGACCCCTCCAGTAGACCCCTCCCTTGCCAAAACCCAGCACCCTCACTTCACCCCACCGCCCACCTAATGCGTCGCCATCTCCTTATGTTTTTTAACACATTTGTGTGGATTTTTTGCACCCCTTTTCAGCGTGAAGAACCACCAAGCTCAGTTCCACACCCCCCCCAAAGCCCCCCAAATGTGCATGCTTGCTCTGGGACCCCAGCCTCATTTTGTGCCGCCTCTGGGTGGGTTGCCATGGCTGTATTTAATTTAAACCCCATGTTTCCCCCTTCTCTGTGATCTCCCCCCTTCAGCCCCCCCCTCCCCCCCCCGGGAAGCCCAGCTGGAGGCTGGGGACCCCCCCACGCTGCACCCCAGGAGCCAGCACATTGGGGTGAGGGCACCCCAGGGGTCCCCAGCCCCAACCCGCCGACGCTCGTGGGGCTGACCCACGCCGGATGTATTCGCTGCCTTGACGTTAATTTAATAAAGCCTCGTCCTCCCGCTTGGACCCGCTCCCCGTGCGCCCGGAGGACTGGGGGGACGGGGGGGTTCCGGATGCTTTCCACAGGAAAATGTGCCTGGGGCCATCCATCAGCATGGCTTGGGGACAGGGGCCCCATGCCTGGGGAGATGCTCCCGCTGGGGCGATGCTCCCCATCCTCGGAGTGATGCTCCCCATCCCCGGGGTGATGCTCCCCCATCCCGGGACAATGCTCCCCCATCCCTGGGACAATGCTTTCCATCCCTGGGGCAATGGTCCCCATCCCTGGGGCGATGCTCCCCCCTGGGTGATGCTCCCCCGGGAGAGCTTCCCATCCCTGGGGTGATGTTCCCCACCCCTGGGGCAATGCTCCCCTGTCCCTGGGGTGACGGTCCTCCCTGGGGCGATGCTCACTCCCTGGGGCAACGCTCCCCCATCCCTGGGACAATGTTCCCCAACCCCGGGGCAATGCTCCCCATCCCTGGGATGATGCTCCCCCATCCCCAGGGTATCCTCCCCCTCCCTGGGGTGTGCCCCCCCGCCCCGGCCCCCCCCGGGGTTTGGCCGGCCCTGCCGCCGGGGGGGGACGGGAGGCCAGCCCCCCCCATCCCCGTGCCAGCGCCTTCAGCGATGAGCCAAAACCCCGGCTGCCCGGGGGGCCAGCGTGCGGCCACCCAGCCCCGGGAGCTGCCGGGTACCCCCAGCATCGTGGCGGGGACCCCGTCACCCCGGCAGACGTGGCTTTGCTCCTTCTCCCAAAGGGTGCTGGGCTTGCAGGGGGGCTGCAAGGAGCCAAGGGGGGGCTCAATCGCCCCGTTGTGCGGCCGGGCGTGGGGAAGAGCCGCATAAATCAGCCTCCGGCCGGAGAATGGGCTCCTTTATGCCAGGCAAAGGGCTGAGTCACCCCGGGGCAAGGGGACGAGGGGACCCGGGTGGCCACGGCATCCCTGGGGACCGACAGCCTCGCACCCACGGGTGCACTCAGCATCGCTCTTTGGGTGCTCGGGGACGGGCTGCCCGCCCGGCTGGCCTCGCCGCTCGCCCACACGCCGGATTTAGCCTGGCAATCCCTGTGCCAGCGCCCAGGGATGCTAGGAGCCAGGGACCGATAAGGACCCAACATTTATCTGCCTTCCTCCATGGGAAGCCCCTGGCCCCCTCCCCTGCCCGAAGGCGACGGTTTCCTTTTAAGGCTAAACTCCAACGGATCCAAACACCGTAATAAAAAAAAAACCACAACCCCTCCGATTAGTTTAATCAGGCGCCGAGCCTGCGTTCAATCAGCCCTTGGCCCTAACGCACCCCTTTGGCGAGGCCTGGGCAGCATCAGTGGCTGATGGCAGCTCTGGTACCACCCCCCCCAACCCCGAAGCCCCCCATATGTCCCCGAGTGGTGCCCCAAAAACGGCACCGGGGTCTGCGGGAGAGGAGGGGCAGTGGTGGGATGCTGCGGAGGAGATGGCAGCGGGCGAGGAGCTTCACCAGGCGGGGGGTGACATTCCTCCCGAAATTAATCCGCATTCCAGCCAGTGCTGACAAAGCGACAAGGGGGGACAGATGGCGGGGGGGGGGGGGGGGGGGGGGGGGGGGGGAGCCCCTTCCTCATCCCGAGGAGGAGGAGGATGGGGATGGCTGCTGGGTGCTGTGCAAACCCCAGGGGCTGCAGACTGGAGAGCAAAACCCCAGCAACGCTCGTCTGCAGGCTGCGAGAAATGCACCGGGAGCGTGTCCCCAAAGTGACCGAGCGTGTCCCCGAGGGGTCCGAGCATGTCCCCAAGGTGTCCAAGTGTGTCCCCAAGGGGCCGAGCTGTCCCCAAGGTGAGTGTCCCAGGGGTCCGAGTGTGTCGAGGGGTCAGTGTGTCCCAGGGGTCCAAGCGTGTCCCCAATGGGACCGAGCATGTCCCTGAGGGGTCCGAGTGTGTCCCCGAGGGGTCCGAGTGTGTCCCCAGCAGGACTGAGCGTTTCCCCAGCGGCACTGAGCATGTCCCTGAGGGGTCTGAGTGTGTCCCCAACAGGACCGAGCGTGTCCCCAACGGCACTGAGCATGTCCCTGAGGGGTCCGAATGTGTCCCTGAGGGAACTGAGGTGCCCAGGTCCCCCCATGCCCAACCCCAGCACGGGGCTGCAGCTCAGATGCCCATCAGACCCCAGCACCCCCCCCCCCCCAAAACCAAACCCCACCGGACCGAACCAGAGGCTGCCCGTTCCACGCCACCAGCCGGGTGCATGCAATCCGATTTTTGGGGACCACGCCGCTTTCGGGGGCTGGAAAAAGAAACGGAGGTGCCAACCCCACATCCGAAACCGGCTCGCACGCCCAGTGGGAAGCATCGTGCCCGTGCAAAAGGACTGGTGGGGTGCAGGGGGGAGCGTCGCAGGGGCCATGGCCATGGTGGGGGGCTGTGTGGGGCTGGCCAGCCTGGTGCTTTAAACCCCCCTGGAGCCCCCCACAGCCTGGCCCCCCGCCAGCCGGGGAAGGGTTTTGTTTCCTTTAGGGCTGGGCGAGAGGGGGATTTCAATGGAGCCCACACAAAAACTCCCTGTGGGGTGAGCCCGCGCCGGGATGGGGAGGCGGCGGGGGGGGGGGGGGACACACGAGGCGAGATGACCTCAGCGATGACTTCATTCTGCTCACAGCTCCAAAAAATCATGGGAACCTTATAAGGAAAGGACTAAAAATACAGCTGGAGGGGCGCGGGCAGCCCCCGCTCCCCCTCCCCAAAATGAGCCCTTGGGGATGCTAAATGTGGGTAAGCAGGAGCCACGCTGGGGCCACCGGTGCCCCGGGGCTGTCCCCAAGGGGGACGTATGATGGGGACAATCGATGGGGACCCAAAAACCCCCATGGGAGAGGTGGGCTGGTCCCCCACACAAGACCAGGGCAGGGATGTGGGCAGCAGGTGTCCCCCCCCCAGCGAGGCATCGGGGTCCCCCCGAATGAGGCATTGCTGTCCCCAGCCAGCACTGTCCCTTCCCGTGCCACCCCTGGGGACATGCCGGGGAGGGGGGTGACTTGGCCATCCCTTCGCCTGCCCTTCACCCAGGTCAGACACCCCCGGGAATAGCTCCCGCTGGCTATAATAAGCTCTGTCCCGGTTTGGGGGGCTCGCCAGCTGCCGGGTCGTGACCCCCCCAGCAGCGCCATGCCCCAGTGTCGCGACAGCTGCTGCCAAATCGGGGCGGCGCGGATGCCTGCGGCCCAGCCCCGCGGCGGGAGCCCCGCCGGGAATGCGCGCCTGGGGCTGTCCGTCAGCATCGGGGGGGGGGTGATGGGGTCCCTGGGGCGACGCTCCCCCATCCCCGGGGATAACCCCCCGGGCGTGCTCCCCCCATCCTGGGGCAATGAACCCCCCTGGGCAAGCTCCCCCCCCCGGGGTTAAACCCCCCGGCCTCCCTGGGGCAGTGCACCCCCATCCCTGGGGCGATGAACCCCCCCCCGAGTGATGCTCCCCCATCCCTGGGGTGATGCCCCTCCTCCCCCAGGCCCCACACTCCCAGCCCCTTGCAGAGCTGACCCCCACCCCAAAACCGCCCTTTGCCCAAAACGGTTGGGGAACCTGGCACCCCCCCACTGCCACCCAGCACCCCGAGAGCCCCTTCCTCCTCCCCAGCACCAGTAAAGGCAGCCCCAGCAGCATCACAGATGGCCCCGACACCTGTAAAGATGGAGCAGGATGTGGCACGCAGCACTCGGTCAGCCACCCATCATTACGCGTGGGCGTGGGGTAGGAGCGGTACGGGAAAAGGGCTGCGGCGTGGGAAGCAGCCCAGCCAGCTCCTGACACATGTGGCCAGCACCGTGCCTCAGTTTCCCTTCTCATCCAGCCTGCCCGGCCAGCTCCTGACACATGTGGCCAGCACCGTGCCTCAGTTTCCCTTCTCATCCAGCCCACCCCGGGCCAGCCAGCAGCAAGCGGAAAAGGGCTGAGCCAGCGATGGGGAGAGGGGAGGGCACCCCAGGGCACCCGGCTGCACCCCACCCCACGCGTGGGGCAGCTGGGACGGGGAGCAGCGGGCGCAGGAGGTGACTCACGCCCGGACACAGCAGCCGGAGGAAACGCCAACAAAGCAGCTCCTTCCTCATGGCACAGCTGGTCCCCGGCCCGCAGGTGGCACCGGGACAAACAGGGGGGTGTCCAATGTCCCCCCCACCAGGCTGTGGGTGCTGGGGTCGAATCCGACCCCTGGGGCCAAACCTGCCATGGCCAAACAGGGCTGAGCCCCCTGTGGCCCCAGACCTGGTGCCCACCGGAGGTTTGGGGCATGGTGACAGGCAAGGGTCACACTGTTGGGGACAGGATGTGACCATGGCCAGCCCTGAGTCACCACCAGCAGCTGATGCTGGATCCGGCCCTGGGAAGGAGCAGGAAGGTCCCATGCAGCATTCCCACCATGGGAATGGGACCCTATTCCCAGTTTGGGGACTGCATGCCTGGTTTGGAGACCCCCTGCCCAGTTTGGGGACCACATGCCCAATTTGAACACCCCCTGTCTGGTTTGGGCCCCCCGCCCAGTTTGGTGACTGCGTGCCCAGTTTGGAGACCCCCTGTCAGGCCAGTTTGGGAACCATGTGCCCAGTTTGGAGACCCCCTGCTCTCTTTGGGGACGCCCTGTCTGGTTTGGAGACCCCCTGCCCAGTCTGGTGACTGCGTGCCCAGTTTGGAGACCACCTGCCTCCCGTTTGGGAACCAGTGCCCATTTGAGACCCCTGCCCAGTTTGGAGCCCCCCTGCTCAGTCTGGGGACCCTGTGCCCGTTTGGAGCCCCTGCCCAGTTTGGAGCCCCCCTGCCCAGTTTGGGGCCCCCTGCCCAGTTGGGGCCCTTTGGAGCCCCCCCCCTTTGGGGACTTAATTCCCAGTTTGGGGACTCAATTCCCAGTTGGGGGACTCCATTCCCAGTTGGGGGACCCCATGTCAGACCCCGCTCCCAGCCCCTCGCCGTCGATCAGCCGATGGCGGCAGCTTCTCGCAGGAATTTGCACCAAATTCCCCCCGCGCCCGGGCAGGTGGGATGGGGGTCACTGAAACCCCAGCGGGGTGACAACTGCCCAGCGGGATTGGGTTTCGGGGTGGGGGGTGGGGGAGATTTATCACCTCCAGGTTCCTGGGACCCCCCCGGCATTGCCTGGGGTGCTGCTGCCGCCCCCCGGCATGGCGCTGGGGGGGGCGCCAGGGCAGCCCCACAGGGAGCCGGAGAGGGGTCCGGCTGCTTGCCCAAACATGGCCAGTGATTTTTGGAGGCCGAGACGGGAACTCAAAGGATGGCGGAGGGCTGGCCATGGAGGGGGGGCACCACCTCCACCACCCCCCCAGCACCTTCCTCCTCCTCCTCTTCCTCCTCCCAGGGGTTTATTCCTTTCTGACATGCCCCCCTCCCTGGACCCTGGGGGCCAGCCCAGCTCGCCTGGGCAGGATTGAGCCCAAAGCCACGCAGGGAGGATGTCACTGCCAGCCTGCGGAGAGCTGGGGGTGGCGGGGGGGTCACTCCAGCCTGGCACCAGGCCTGGGGGGGCCATGGAAATGCCTTTGCCCTGGGCTCACACCCCCCGCCACAGGTGGACGAGGGGAGCCGGAGGGTCCCAGCCCCCCAGGACAGATCCCAGCCCCCCCAAGCCCCCCCCCCCCCCCCCCCGGCCGAGCCCACCCACACGGCTGAGAAACGCAGGTTGGCCCCCGGGGGGTGGTAACCAGCGGTGCCCCCCCCCCCCCCCAAAAAAAGCAGCCAAACCCAGGAGGGCAGCACCCCACAGCCCAGTGGTCCCTGCCTGCCTCTGTCAGCCCCCAGCACCCCCAAACACGGGGACATGCGACCGCCCTCAACCCCCCCGCTGTTGGCAGCCCCCCCCCCAAAAAAGCCCTTAGGGGAGGGGGGGCAACCAGGCATCGCCCCAGAAAAGCTCCTGGGGGGCACCGCCCGGCGGGCCCAGTAGAACCCGCCAAAGCCTCTCGCCGTTGGGGGGCAGCAGGCAGGGGGGGCAGAACCCGCCCCCCCCCCCGGGCCCCCCCCCCCCCCCCCCCCGGGACCTCCCCACCCCGCCGGATCGGGCCCCGCGGGGGCGGGATCGGGCCCCGCCGCGCACCACGTCGCCCCCTGCAGGACGGCCGCGGCGTTCGGAATTCCCACTCTTTCCTCTGATTGGCTACGTGACCCGAGCCAATGAGAGAGGAGGTGTCGGCCGGGGAGGCGGACCCGGTAGATCTCACAGCCAATCGAAAGCCGGCGAGGCGCTCTACCTCCCAAACCGGCCCGGAAGAGCCGGTAACCAATGAGAATCGGGGCCGGGGGGAGGGGGCGCGGCGGTGGGCGGGCACCTGAGGGAGTCGTGGCCAATGGGCGAGGCGCGAGGGGTGGAGGGGGCGGTTCCCGCGGGACCGTCCCTAGCCAATGGGGAGCGCGGGGGGCGTGTCCCCGGCTTCCAGAGAGTTCGGAGACGGGGAGCGGAGCGGCGGCGGCGGTGAGTGGGGGCGGCCCAGACCCCCCCCCCCCCCCGGGCCCCCGATCCCCGGCCCCCGGGCCCAACACCCCGCTCCCTGCCCACCCGCGGCGGCAGGGACCTGCGCGGTCCTGGGGGGACCCCCTGGAGCGGGGGCCGGGCCCGGTTCCGGGCCGGGCCCGGGGCCCGGGGGTTCCCAGGGCTTTGGGGTTCCCCCCCCCCGCCGTGGTGGGGCCCGCCCCGGGGGACCGGTTTTGGGGGGGGGGTTCCCCCGCGCTGTGGGGTGCCCCGGGGGGGGGGGCTGGCTGTCCCCAAACCCGGCCCGTGCTGTGGCGTCCTGGGGACAGGGATGTCACATCGCCCACAGCCCCCCCCCGCCGGGCCCAGCGGCCGCCCCGTATCCCCCCGGGCGGGAGGGCGGGGGGGGGGGGGGTTCGGAGGTGCCCGTGTGGGAGGGGACACCAGCCCCGGGTTGGACCTGGGGGGGGGGCTCGGGGTGGGACACCAGCCCCGAAGTCCCCGGGTTGGACCGGGGGGAGGGGGGGGGGCTCAGAGGTGCCCGGGTGGGAGGGGACACCAGCCCCGAAGTCCCCGGGTTGGACCTGGGGGAGCGGCCCGAGCCGCGTCCCCGCGGGATGGATCCAGCCCTGGCCCCCGGGGGGGCTGCCAGCCCCGGGGGGGGGGGGGGGGCCCGATCCGATGGGGTTTCTCAGGAGGGGCCACTTATTTACCTCCTGCCAGGGGGGCTCGGAGCTTCCCCGCGTCCCCTGCCCCCCGTGTCACAAGATAAACACGTCCACACCCCGCGTGGGGCTTATCGGCTCCCGGCACATTGCCCGGTGCGGGGCGGGGGGGGAGAGCAGCTGGGCTGCGGGCGGGAGCCGGGCGCTCCACAGCACGTCAGCGGTGAGGAAGATGGTGAAGGAGACGGGAACTACGACCTGCTGGGTGTGCGGCCGGGGGCCAGCCTGGACGAGATCAAGCGGGCGTACCGGCGCCTGGCGCTGCGCTACCACCCCGACAAGAACCCCAGCGAGGGTGAGCGGGTAGGTGCAACCCCCCCGCCCCTTCCCCCGGCCCCCACCCCGCTTGCTTCCCTCTCATCTCACCCACTTTTTCCCCCCTCCCCAGTTCAAGCAGATCTCCCAAGCCTACGAGGTGCTGTCGGACTCCCACAAACGGGCGCTCTACGACCGCGGCGGGGAGCGGGCCATGAAGGAGGGCGGCCTGGGGAGCCGAGGAGGAAACAGCGGATTTGGCTCCCCCATGGACATCTTCGACCTCTTTTTCGGAGGGGGAGTGCGGATGCGCGGCCGGGCAGACAGGCGAGGTACTGGGGACAGAGCACCCACCGGGACACTGGGTGCTGGGAGAGGGGACTGATGCCCAGGCACGGCGCAGCGCCGGCTCGGGGGGCACCGGGATCCGGTTGGCAGCCCGTGGGCCACCTCCCTCCCTGCGCTGCACAGCCCGACGTGGTTCCTCGTCATCCTCATTACTTTCTCCATTTGCCCCTCTTCAAAGGGCCCTTCCCTGTCCCTGTCCCAGCTTTCCCCCACTGTCCCTGGGGCTGGGGCTGAGTCAGCCCAGCGCTGCCCTTGGCTCCCCATGAGCCCTGGGGGAGGCTGCAGCAGGACACGGGGTGTGCAGGGCTGCTCCGGTGACTCTATGGATGCTTTTGGCTTGGGTCACAGGGAGAGGGTGACTCGCCCTGGCGTTTCTTGCTGAAGTGGCACGATTTAATAGCAGGGCAATTAGGAGGCCAAGGGGAGCGTCTCGGCAACTCCGGGCAGAGCCTCTCCAGCCAGGTCGGGGCGACAGAGGGCCCTGGGGTGGGAGCCATGCCCGACCCACACTGGGCACTGGGGGCTGCCCCAGGGCAGCGGGCAGGATCCAGGCTCAGAGGCGTGAGGAGATCCGTGCTGGAGGTTCCTCTGAGCCCTCATGCTAAGCCCGGCTTAAAGCTGTTTCTGTTCCTGCTGCCGTCCCTGAGGATTAAGCAGGACTGGCTCTGTCAGCCACCACTCCCTGTGGAGAACCGGTGATGCCGAGCCACGGCGGCCGGCATCCATCTGCTCGCGGCTCGGGGGCTGGCGTGCGGCTGAGCGCTGATCCAGGCTCTCCTTTCCATCCATCCAGGGAAGACGGTGGTGCACCAGCTCTCGGTGTCGCTGGAGGACCTCTACAACGGCACCACGCGCAAGCTGTCCCTGCAGAAGAACATCATCTGTCGGAAGTGCGGAGGTGAGCGCCCGAGGGGCTGGGCTTTGGGGTCCCCGGGGGGTCCTCCCCAGCACCGCAGCCCAGCTGCTCACCCCTCTGCCTCCCCGCAGGCTGCGGGGTGCGGGAGGGTGCCCAGAGGAGGTGCCCCAAGTGCCACGGCTCGGGCATGGAGGTTCGCATCCACCAGCTGGGACCCAGTATGATCCAGCAGATCCAGACGGTGTGTTCCCAGTGCCAGGGTCAGGGCGAGTGGATCCGGCCTCGGGACTGCTGCCTCACCTGCAACGGCCGCAAGGTTGTGCGGGAGAAGAAGATCCTCAGCGTGCACCTGGATAAAGGTGAGGCGGGGCCGCGTGGGGAGTGGGGTCACCCCCGAAATGGCCCCCAGGCCCTGAGCTCTCCCCGTGCACCCCGCAGGCATGAAGGATGGGCAGAAGATCACCTTCCATGAGGAAGGGGACCAGGTTCCCGGCCTGGAGCCCGGGGACATCATCATCGTCTTGGATCAGAAGGAACACCCCGTTTTCCGACGCAGCGGTGACGACCTCATCGTTAAGAGGGAGATCAGCCTGGCGGACGCGCTCTGCGGCTGCCGACAGGTCATCCGCACCCTGGACAACAGGACCCTGCTCATCTCCTCCCAGCCAGGTGGGGTGGGATGGGGTTGGGTGCTCTGTGCTCCCCTTGCAAGGAGCCAGGGCGCTGCCGGGAGCTGCCAGACGCAGTGAGGTGACGCTCATCTCTGTCCCAGGTGACGTTATCCGACCCGGGGACCTGAAGTGTGTCCCCAACGAGGGGATGCCTGTCTCAGGAGCCCCTTCCAAACTCATCCTGCAGTTCCAGGTGAGGAGCCAGAGCTGGGCAGGAGCCGGTGTCCCCCAACCCTGGGGTCACCCCATGTCCATCCCACACCTCCATCTCCCCTCTCCGGTCGCAGGTGAAGTTCCCCGAGCCTGGCTGGCTCCCCACCGACCGCCTGCGCCAGCTCCAGGCCTTCTTCCCGCCCCAGGAGGAGGTGATGGCCACCGAGGACACGGAGGAGGTAGAACTCAGCGACTACACGTCCCACGGCGGGTCAGGCCGACGGCCCTACACCGGCGAAGCCTACCACGAAGATGACTTTGAGGACGGCACCCGCCAACATGTCCAGTGCCAGACCTCGTAGCCGGGGCGGGGGGGGCCGGAGCCCCCCGCGGGCGGCAGCCAGGGCTCATCCCAGGGGGTCGCGGGGCAGGGCCGGGGCTGCTCAGCGGGGAAGGGGGCTCGGAGAGCCGTCACGTTCAGGGATGTACATAGGTCGCCTTTCCGACAGCACTTAACCTCCCTTGCCCTCCCCGGGGAGCCAGGCACGGGGCTGCCCCGGTTTGGGGCCTCCCCCCACCCTCTGGCCAAGGGATGAGCCCCCCCACTCTGCCCTGCCCTCGAGGGGGGAGCCAGATCCTCCCTCTGGCTCAATCTCCGTGGCGGCAGCAGAGCCGCTGCTGCTGTGCTGGCCGTGGACTCAGTAGCCAAATCCAGCTGTTGGCCATGCGGGCCCCGCTCCCGCCTCAGTTTCCCCATTTGTGGTCCAGTGGGGCAAAGCCCCCACAGGAGCCGATGTGGGGAGGACGGGAACTGCCCGGCTCAGCTGCCACCCCTCCACGGGGTCCCTGCCACTGCCCCCGGCCCCCCCCATGCCCTGGGGGGCCACTGCCCCAGGGGGCCACTGCCCCAGGGTCCCTTGCTTTGCCCATTTCTTTCCTTGCTGGAGCCGGGGTCAGGCCTGGGGAGCGGAGTTGGGGGGGTTTCTCTTTTCTCTTTGCACAGAACAGAAGGGTTTTTGGGGGGGGGGGGGAAGGGGGGTGGTCACACACACACACCCCCTCGTCCCTTTAATTTATTTTTGGAAGAATTTTAAAAATTTTCTTTTTTGGGGAAGGGGTGGGCGGGGGAACTTTGTACGTGGCATTAAAAGCGAATCCCGAATGCGAGTGGCTGCGTGTCGCCGCAGCGGGGCCGTGCTCCCCGCGGAGAGGCCGGCGGGGCGCGGGCGGTGACTCCTGCTCCCCGCTTTGATCTGCCGGGTGTGCCTCAGTTTCCCCAGCTTTACCCCACGGGGAGGTGACGCGCGAGGCTCCTGCCCTCCCAGCCGGGCTTTGTCCCCCTTCGCCTCCCACTTGGGGTGAGCCGGGGCTGGTGACACAGACACGGCCCCCCCCCCCAGGCCCCCAGTAGGGTCTGTCGTCGTCCCCCCCCCCCCATTACCCACCCTGGACCCTTGACATCCCCACACCAGAGGAGGATGCCCCCCCCACCCTCAGCCCCCCCCTTCCACCCCTTGGGGGGGGGGGGGCTGTACAAGAGTGGGGGGCTCCAGGCTGTGCTATGAGGGGCAGAGCCAGGTAACCAAGGAGGGGTGGGGGACCCCCCCCCCAAAAAAAAAAAAACAACCCACCACTGGGGGGCTGAGCTGCACCCCATAAAACACCCCACATCCCACTCCACGTGCAGCTGAGACACCACCCCACCCCATGCCCCCCAAATAGGATGGGGGATGAAACCCCGCAGCCCCTCACTATGAGGAGCCCCAGCTTGGGGCGAGGGGGGTGTGTGGGGGGGTGTGTTGCAGCCAGGCACCCACCCCCAAAATTCCATGCCGGAGCCCAGGAAAGCGTCCGGCACCAGATGTGGCTGGAGAGGAGGAGGAGGAGGAGGAGGCCGAGAACAATGCTGGCTGGCCGCCAGCTGCCGGGGGAGCAGGGCTGGGGGCTCCTTCCCTGGCCCCCCCCCTCCCACCCCACAGCCTCCAGCCTGGAAGGTGTTAGGGTGCCCTGCCTGCAGAGGGAGCCAGCCCCCCAGGGCTCAGGAGGGGGTGACACCCCTACCCCCCCCCCCCCCCCCCCAAAAAAAAAAAAAAAAAAAGGTCTGGGTGTCCCCTCCTAGAGCTGAAGGCGCTTTTGGGGAGCCTGGTTGCGGCATCGGGTGCCCCCAGGGCCGGGCACATCCCCCGCTGGGGACACTCCCGGGATGAGGGTCCCCTCTCTCATGCCGGGTGTGAGGTCCCTGGGGAAGGGGACCCCAAAAGTGGGATCCCCCCCCCCCCTCCCCCGGGCTGGGCTCTGCCCACGCTGCCACCATGTGCCGGAGCCTGTCGGGGCAGGCGGCTGCGCCGAGTCACCGACACACATGGCACCGCCATCGCCGAGGTCACGGAGCCGGTGACACCCACACCCCCCGCCCCAAAACCCCCTTTCCAGGGAGTGGGGGAACCAAGGGGCGAAGACCCCCCAAACCTGGCACCTCTCCGGCCCCCAGCTTGTCAGCCAGCCCCCATAACGAGCAGGTGGGGGGCAGGGGGGGCTTTGCTGGGAGGTCTGGCAGCCAGCCCAGACCCCCAGTTCCCCCCCCCCCCCCCCCCCCCCCCAGCATCCCAGCCCGCAGAAGGGGACATTTCCCCCCAAACCTGCCCAACAAGTCCTGCCCCCCCCGCCCCGAGCAGGCAGTCACCATGGCAGGGACAAGAGCCAGCACGTGTGTGTCCCCCCGCCCCACTTTGGGTGGGCAGAAGCCCCCCGCTCCCTCCCGATGGCTCCAGCATGGGGTTGGGGAGGGGGCAGGAATGAGATGCGACCCTGGGGACCCCAAAGGGGCCACATCCCCCCCCCCCCCCCACCTCACCCCGCCGAGCCTTCGCTTCCAGAAAAATGCATGAAAAATGCTGGGGCGAGGGGCCGGGGCCCCCCGGGGTCAAGCATTCATTACCCACAGCACAAAGCGGGGCGGGGGGGGGCCCCCCGCTTTGTCTCCGGTAGATGAAAGGCGAGGGGCCAGCCCAGGCCCCCTCCCCATTCCGGGGGGCAGCGGGGCCGGCCGGGGGCCACCGAGGTCACCGGGGAGGATTAGTGCCGGATTAGAAGCGCCGGGGGCACCCGAAACCACCCAAGAGGTCCCATGGGAGGCGGGGGGGGGTGGGTGTGTGTGTGTGTGTCACAGCCCTGAGCATCCCGCAAGGTTTTGGGGTCATTCCTGGCCCTCCCCCCCACCCCAGCAGCGGCCGGAGGAGGAATTTGCTTTTGTTTCAGGAGCAGCGGCCAAGGCTTGGCGTGGGGCACCGAGGGGGGGGCACCCCCCACCTCCCAGCACCCCCCCTCGGCTGTGGGGGCAGCACCCATGGAGCAGGATGGGACCCCCAAGCCCCTAGTGTGGCCGGCTGCTGTGCTGGGGGGGGGGGGGAGCACAGGCAGCCCCATTGACCCCCCCCACATCCAGAGGTGCTGCCCCTGCTCTGGGGGTACCAGGGGCCGCCCCATGTTCCCCCCCCCCCTCCAAGCCAGGGGCTCAGAAGAGGCAAATCGGAGCCGTCCCCAGGGCGGCCGGGGAGAAAGAGGATAGGGGAGAGCGGGAGTCGGGGGGGGGCGGTTGGTTTCCATTACCGGTTGTGGTTTTTTACGAGGTCTCTGGGGAGAAAAACGGTCGTTTTGGTGAAACTGGAAGGGGGCCGGATCCAGCGCCCACCCCGTCGGTTGGCACCGCTCTGGCCGGTGATGCCGTCTGGTCCCGGTTCCGGTGAGGGGATGTTGGGAGAGCCGCGATTTGGCTTGGGACGCGGTTTGGGAATGGCGACGGGGGCCATGGGCGGCTGCCAAGTGTCCACCTGGAGATACCGGAGCCCTTCCTCCCCCTCCTCCTCCTCCTCCCCAGGGAAGGTGTAATTACACCCTTCCTGCTCCCCGACACCTGGGGCACGGGGGTGAAGCCAACCCTGTGTCCTGCCCCCCCCCCCCCCCCGGGGGATGCGGACACAAGGCTGGGATGGGCACGGGGAGCGGCTGCACCCCCTGTCCTGGAGCAGGGCTCCCCTGCACCCCAACCCCCCCCCCCACTGAGCCCACCCGTCCTCCCCCCGGGGTAATTAATGCCCCCCCCGGGTAATTAATGCCCCCTGTAGGGTAATTAGCAGGGAGCACCCAACGAGCATCACCCGGAGCGGGCCAGGGAGCCACATCCCAGCAAGGCAGCACCCATGGGTGCCCCAGCTCCTCCAGCCTAGCCGGGAGAGGGTCTGGCCCCCCCCAAAACACCCCAGACCAAGCCCAAAGCGTTGAGCTGCACCCCAGCCCCACGCCGCCCTCCCTGCCCCACGGCTGCCCCACGGCTGCCCCTGCCTTCCCACGCTGGGTTGTGCCAACCCGGCCACCGCCTTCGCCCCCGGCCCCTTGCGCAACGGCTGCGGTGCAGGATGCGTGCGCGTGCCAGCGGGCCGGGAGGGGACAGGGACACCACGGGGCTGGAGGGGGGGGGGGGGGGGATGGTGTAAGACATTTATTGAAAAGCGGAGGGAGGTGGTGGGGATGATCCCGGGGGGGGTTCAGACCCCAGGGCCGGGGGGGGGGGGGGGGGGGGTGTTCGGAGCTGGAGCTGCGCAGCCACGGTGTTTGGTGTTTCCATCCATAGAATATTCACAAATAAATACTGGGGAGGGGGAAAGCGAGCGCAACCCCCCGGAGCAGGGAGAGGGCCAGGGGGCTGCGGTAACCCAAAAAAAAAACCCAAAAAAAACAAAAAAACAAACCAAAACCAAACCTCAAACTGAACCAAAACCAGTTAAAACCAACCCAAAGGCCCAGGGAGGGGCTGCGTTACCCCCCGCCGTGGCCCCGGCATCTCTCCAAAAACCGGGGGCTTTGTCTGCAGCGAGGGCGGCAGCGGAACGGGGCCAGAAAATGAGATTTTTTCCACCCCCGGAGAGACCCCGCGCCACGGCGGGGAGGGGGGGGGTGTGACAAAGCTGTGGTTCCCCCCCCCCCCCAAAAAAAAAAAGGGGTTGCACTGATTTACCCCTGTGGGAAGACACAACCCCCTCCCTGTGGCTGGGGGGGGGTGGAGGGGATGCAGGGTGGGCAATGGGGTCTGGGGGGGGGACGGGACACACGGGGCCAGGGGGACCGGCGCTGGATGGGGGGGGGACACACAGGGCTGACGGGGGGGGGGGGGGCGCGGCGGGGGTGTCACCCCGGCGTAGACCCTGGTGCAGCGACGTCGTCGGCTGTCAGGCTGCAAGGAGGAGCGGGGTCACGGCCATGGCCCCCCCACCCCACGGGAGTTTCCCAGCATGCACCGGGGCAGCGATGCTCCCCCCACCCCACCCCGGTCCTCACCAGGATGAGCTCCCCGTCGTTGGTCATCTCCCGGGACCAGCCCGTTTTGGGCCCCTCGCCCTTCAGCAGCCGCTGCTCGCACACCATCTTGTTCTCGCTCTCCCACTTGGCCAAGCTCTGCGGAGGCGGGGAGAGGGGGACACTTTTGGGGGGGGGGGGACGACACACCCCAAGAAACCCCCGCGCAGCCCCCACCAGGCAGCACCATCCATCACCACCCGCCCAGAGATGGATGGAGCCATTTGTTCCCTGGCCCTGACAGTTGCCCAGGGCTCATCTGTCACCTGGGGAGGGGACGGGGGGGGGACGACACACAGGGAGAGGAGGGGGGGGGGGGGGGCCCAGTCCCGGGCTCACCGTTCCCAGGGTCGCCGGAGGGCGGGGCCCGCCCGCGCCGGCAGGGGAAAGTGCACGGTTGCACAAACCTGGGTGCACACGCAGGCTCACACACCTGCGGCGGCGTGTGCCCGCGCACGAGGCCGCACGCAGACGTGAAACGGCGTCCGCGGGGACGCACGCGTGCGAGCGAGCGCTCCTGCCCTCTCGCAAAAATGCGTGTGCGTGCACGGAGGAGGCCCGGGGGGCTTGCACGCGGGTGTGCGTGGGCGTGCACAAGCGTGCGTGCATGCATGTGCAACGCTGAGTGTGCATGCGTGTACAACCCGGAGAGTGCACGAGCATGCACGCTGTGCAACCCTGAGCGTGCATGCGTGTGCAACCCTGAACGTGCACGAGCGTGCACGCGTGTGCAACCCTGAGTGTGCATGCGTGTGCAACCCTGAGTATGCACGAGCATGCACTCATGTGCACGAGGTGCACGATGTGCACCCATGTGCAACCGAGATGCACGTCACTCTGAGTGTGCATGAGCGTGCATGGTGTGCAACCTGAGATCACGAGCTGCACCGGGGAACCCTGCGTGCAGGTGTGCAACCTAGCATGCCGAGCATGCACGCATGTGCAACGCTGAGAGTGCTGAGCGTGCAACCTGCTGCACGTGTATGCATGTGCAACCATGAGCGTGCATGCTGTGACCTGAGCGTGCACAACGTGCTCGTGTGCAACCTGAGCATGCATGCAGTGCACCCTGAGAGCACGAGCATGCACACGTGTGGAACCCTGAGCATGCACACGTGTGCAACCCTGAGCATGCACGCTCACAAGTGCGCGCTCCCAAAAACCTGCGTGCGTGCACAGACGGCCATGTGCACCCATGTGCACGCACATATGGGTGCACGCGTGAGTGCACGGGGTCAGGATTAGGCGCCCCCCCTGTCCCCTCCCCGCCCCGGCGCAGGCCCCCACCTTGCAGGGCCGCCCGTCCACCGTCTGCTCCTCGAACTCCTCCCCGATCCTGAAGCTGATCTCGGTGGTGCGGACGGTGGTGGAGGTCTTGATGTAGAACATCTCCCCGTCCTGCTTGATCTCCACCGCCGGCTTCGAGGCCGCCGCCACCGCGATCTTCCTCAGCATCATGTTGACGCCTGGGGAAGGCAATGCCCGTGTCAAGCTTCCCCCCCGGCCCCGATTTCACTCCCCCCTCCCCGGCACGGGGGGAACCCGGAGCTGCCCCGTCCCCACGAGGTGACCCACAGCTGGGGAGGTTAAGCACCTCTTGGGGCTGGATGCGGCCCCCTCTGCCCCGGGAGCAACTTTCAAAGCCCAGGGACAAGGGCAGGGGGGGGACAGGGTGGGGGGACGCGGCCACAGCCCCCCCATTCGGCTGTGACACATCCCAGGGGACCCCCGAGCACTGCAGGCAGCTCAGGGCAACCCACGGGGGGATGTACGAGCCCCACATCTGGGCCACATCTGGCTCTCGTTACCTTGCGGTGGCGGCGGGGGCGGGGGGGGGGGGGGGGCGATGCCGGGGCTGGCCGGGCCCCGGGGGACAGGACGGGGGGACGGGGGGGTGTGCGGGGGCTCTTGCCCAGCTCGGGGTGACGGCGGGGACAAGGCACCCGCTCCAAGCTCGGCTGGGGAGCAGCTCTGTGCCTGGTGACCCCCATGACCCCCCCGAGGGGTCCTCATAGTCCCCGTGTCCCCCCCCCCTCCAACCGCAGGGCAGCTGGGGCTTTGTCCCTTCTCCCAGAGGCGGCTCATCCATCACCCCGAGCCCCCGGCTGTCACCGGGGACAGCCCGGCTCCCCAGGGAACTGCTCTTTGGGGACATTGTTCCCGTGTCACCCTCCGGCAGCCAAAAGCTGTGGGCGGGGGGCCAGGCCACCCCCCTGCACCCCCAGAGAGGGGCCCTGCAGGAAGGGGCTCCCCCTGGCACAGGGACACGGGTGGGATGCGGGTACTCGGGGGAGGCTCCAGGAGCCGAATCCACCCGCGGTGGGGACGGACACGGGGTCTCCACGGACCCTCCAGGGTGCCACCGCTGGCCAGGGCAGTGGGGCTGGGGTCCCCACTGCCACCCTCAGGTCCCCTCCCTCCCTCCGAGGCCTGACCCACACCAAGATGGGTGCCCAAAACCCGGCCACGGGGCCCCACACGTCCCCCCCTGCGATGCCCACGGAGGGGGGATGAGGAGCAACAGCCCCCAAAGGGAGCAAAAGCTGCAGGGGGCCGGGGTGGGGGGGGAACGATGCAGCCAGACTTGGGGTCTTGAGCTGATCCCCCCCCCCACCCCAGTCCCTCCACCCAGGGGGGCCGGAGGTATCGGCTTCCCCCAAAGCTGCTGAAAGGTTGGGGGGGGGGGGGGGGGGCAACCGGGGGGTGGTGAAGGGCAGGAGCCCCCCGCTCGCCCCGTGGGAAAGGAAGAGCGGCTGGCTGCGGGCTGGCAGATTTATTTTCCTGCTGAGGTTTCTCCGAGCCAGTTTCACCAGCGGGGCTGGAGGGGGGAGAGGGGGCGAGGGGGGGGAGGGGGGAGAGGGGAGTGAAATCCAAGAAAGTGATAATTATACTGAAATATTTGTTACGTATCCCCTAACCTGGAAAATATTCTGCGCCGGCAGCTCCCCGGCAGGCGAGGAGAGGGTCAGGCGGAGGGGAGCAGCCGGGGGGCCCTGCCCAAAGCTTTGGGGACCCCCGCAGCCTGTGCCCCCTGCTTTCCCCCCCCCCCCGTGATGGGGCTGCAGGAGCCCCCCACCCCGCTCCAGGCTCTGCTCACCACTGTGGCCAGGACCCAGCGCCATGGTGGGAGATGGAGGGGACCCAAAATGAGCCCTGCAGGGAGGCAGCGAGGGCCCACCTGGGCTGTAGTTTTGGGGACACTGGCTGCACCCAGGGGTCCGGGCCCTGGGGGGGGGGGGGGGGGGGGGCAGGTGAGCCCCGTTGGGTGCTTTTAGGGTGGTGGGTGCTGGCGGTGGGGGGCGGAAGCCCTCGAGGTGAAGGGGACCATGATGGTGGCAGGGTCCTGGGGTGGGGGGGGGGAGGACCTCTCCCCCCCCCCCCCCCGGCCTTTCCCCTGGGGAACAACACTGAGGGCTTTGTGAAAAGGGGGAGCAGGGTGGGGGTCCCTGCAATCACCCCTCAGGCTGGAGGAGGGGTTTGGAGAGGAGATGGGGGGCAGGACCCCCCCTCGGCTGCCCTGTCGCCCCCCAGCCCGCCCCGGGGGGGGGGGGGGGGCCCCTTTGGGGTGGGGTGGGGGGGGGGTAGGGGGGTTCGCACTCACCCAGCGCCTTCAGCAGCCTCGAATTTCCGAGCTCTTCATCTTCCAGTTCCCGGAGAAGTTGGGCATCGCGGCTACCTGGGGGAGGGGACGACGACGGGGACCGAGGGGGAACCGAGCGGCACCGACCGACCCGCCGCTCCCTCCGCACCGGCACCGGCCCCGCCACCGGCCCCGCCGCTCTCCCGTCCCGTCCCGCCCGCGCCTTTCCGGGGGCCCCCCCCCCCCCGCCCCGCCCCCCGGGGGACCGGGGGTTCCCCCCCCCCCCCCCCTAGAGGCACCCCCGGCTGCCCGCACCCCCCCAGAACCGCCCACCCCACCCCCCGGCTGCCCGCACCCCCGAAGTGTCTGCAGCCCCCCTGACCTGGCTGCATCTCCCCCCCTCCAAGCTGCCTGCACCCCCCAAATCTCCCTGCAACCCCCAAGCTGCCTGCACCCCCCTAAATGTGCCTGACCCCCCACCTCTGAGCTGTCTGCACCCCCCTAAATCTGCCTGCATCCCCCTAAATCTCCCCTCACCCATGAACCTACCTGCCCCCCCCCCAGCTGCCTGCACCCCCCAAATCTGGCTGCACCCCCCTGAACCCCCTGCGACCCTCCAAAGTGTCTACACCCCCCCTGAAGTGGCCACATCCCCCCCGTCCTAAGCTGCCTCCACCCCCCCAGGCTGCCTGCAGCCCCCCAAATCTGCTGGCATCCCCCCCTCTGCTTCCACCCCCCCCCCCCTGCCTACAACCCCCCAAGTCTGCACCCTCCTAAATCTGCCTGAACCCCCACCCCAAGCTGCTTGCACACCCCTAAATTTCCCTGCACCCCCCAATTGCTGCCTGTACCCCCCCAATCTCCCTGCACCCTCCTAAATCTGCCTGTTCCCCCCCCAAATCTGCCTGAACCCCCCGCCCTGAGATGCCTGCACCCCCCAAATCTCCCTGCACCCTCCTAAATTTCCCTGTACCCCCCCAAATCTCCCTGCACCCTCCTAAATCTCCCTGCACCCCCTGCCCCGAGCTGCCTGTACCCCCCCAAATCTCCCTACACCCTCCTAAATCTGCCTGAACCCCCATCCCAAGCTGCCTGCACCCCCTAAATTTCCCTGTACCCCCTAAATCTCCCTGCACCGCCCGCCCCGAGCTGCCTGTACCCCCCCAAATCTCCCTGCACCCCCTAAATCTCCTAACCCCCCCCCCAAGCTGACCCCCCAAATCTCCCTGCACCCCCCTAAAACTGCTTGCACCCCCCCCCCCCCGCAGCCGGGACACAAAGCTCGCCCAGCCCTGCGTCCACTGCTGGGCACCCCTGGGTGCATGCACACCGGGGGGACACGTGTGTGTGTGTGTGTGTGTGTGCACACGTGTAGGTGTGCACGGGGCGGGGGGGGGGGGGGGGGGCTGTGTCACCCCCCGGGCTCCGGGACCGGCCGTCAGCCCTCGCTGCGCTGCGTGAGGTTTGCTTTGGCCGCGGGCCTGGGGGGAAAGCGAGAAGATTGATGGCTAACGCTAGATTAAACCCCAGATAAATTGGGCTCGGGGAAAAGTGGGATGAATTATTTTCTGGGGTTTCCCTCCGCCGCAAACAGCCGGAGAAAGGTGCCGCGCGGGGCAGGTTGTGCCACGGTGCCGGCTCTGGGTATCGCAGCCCCGGCCGAAACGCGGCGGGCGAGCAAGAAATGGCGTTTTTGGTTCCTGGGCAGCTGTGAAATGGAAGGAGATGAGGTTTCTGCTGTGGTTTGGGGTGAAAACGCTGCGCCAGAGCTGCCGTCACCCCACCTCTTCCCAACCACATCATCCCCTCTCCCCCAAAATCTCCGGGCTGCGATGCCGGTGAGCCAAGTTCTGGCTTGCAGTGAGTCTCTAATCCCCCGAAGAACAGGATTTATAACAAAGAGCTGCCGTGACCCTACCTACAGCGACGCAGATGCTCGACGCGATGCCAGAGGGGACGGGGACCGGGGCTGGGGCCCTCTGCAAGCACCGGCAGAGCCGGAGGGGCTCGGGGAGGGGGCACAGGGGAAGGATCACCCCAACCCCTTCATTCCAGGGGTGCAGGAGCCGTGTCCCCCGCCATCCCAGGGGTGTGGGAGGGGGCGATGCCGCGTGTTTGCTCCAAGTTTGGGGCAAGTGGAGGGGAAACAAAAAGCCCCATTTGCAGGAGAAGTGGGTGAAGGGGGCTGGGATGGGACCTGCCTGCACCCCCATCCCCACAGGGACCCCTCGTCCTGGGGGGGACGGGGCTGTGCTGGACCCCACGGCCCAGCGGGGTTATGGATGCCGGCCCCGGCAGCCCCACATCTGGAAGGGATTCTGCCGGGAAGGGCGGATTAAAGCCTTCGCACCCCACCCTCCTCTCCCTCCTTCCCATTGGGGTGGGCAGGCAAACACCGGCACCAAATAACACCCACCCTGGGGAGAGCTGGTGACCCCCGGGGAGGCCACGGATTAATCGGGAGAGCTGGAGGCAGGCGAGGAGCAGCGTCCCAGCGGGTGCCCGGGCGGCAGCGGCTGGCTCGGCCTCTGGAAATGGCTGGCACCGGCCACTGCCGCCCCGCTCCCCCCTTCCCGGCAGGACAAGCTGCAAAAATCCTGACAAACCGCAGAAATCCTGCGCGCAGAGACGGCTGAGGGCCCCCCCACAACCCAGGCACGTCTCCCTCCCCGGCTCGGCACCCCCATGGACCCCCCCCAAATACTGTTGATGCCGCAGTGCTCCCCCCGGGGCTCCCCCCTGCTGCCCGAGGTTCCCAGCCTGTGCCGGGTGCAGGGAGGGGGTGACCAGCACCCAAACCCCACAGGTTGGAAAGAAGCCGAGACCAGCAGGGGCTCGTTTTGGAACACCCCCCCAAAACCTCTCACTGCATTGGGAAGAGTGGGCTCCAATTCGGGGGGCTGGGTTGGTGAAGCCCCCCAGCTGGGGGCAGCGCCAGGCCAGGTTGCCCCATCGCCTTGGCCCCATTGCCCTGCAAATCCATCCCAGCTGGTGGGGTGCAGCCCCCCCCCTCGCCCCCGGCCGCTGCGGAAATGAAACGCAGCTGGACGACGGCACCAGGCCCTGCCCCAGCCCAGCAACCGCCAGGGACCCCGGCTGCGGGGTGGGAAGGGGCCCACGCGCCCCACGGCCCCCGCTGCGCCGCCGGCTGCCGGCCAGCAGGAGCCTGACCCGGCCATGGCTGCTGGCTCGTGGCCGAAGGGATCCCAGGGCGGGGGGGGGATGCAAGTGAAGCCCCCTCCGACCCCAAGCCGCCAGCTGTATCCAGCATCTGCCGACAAGCTGGGGCCGGGCCGCCTGCTTCTCATTTCCAAAGACATAAAAAACTTTTAACGACCGGCCATGTATAACCCAGCTCGTAACCCCCCCTCTAATCGCTTCCAAACCCAGCCCCGACACAAAGCCTCCCAGCTTCTCCTCCGCGCCCTCACCTTCCTTCAGATTTTGGGGTTGGGGAGCTTTCCTACCCCTGCCTGGGACACAGGGACGAGCGTGCAAGGCGGGACCGGGCACACGCGTGCATACGCAGGGGGAGAGCACTGCCCCAAACACCCTGCGAGATCCCGGCCTGTGGAGTCCTCAGGCACCCCCTCCCCAGCACGCTGCAGGGGCACCCCAATTTTGGGTTTTGAACCCCAAAGAAAAGGGGAACGGCCCCCACGCCCCACCCCACTGCAGGGTTTGGGGTGGAGGTGGGAGGGTTGTGCCTCCCAAAACTCCCCCTGGGTCTCTGCCACCGGGAGCTGAGCGCAGCCACGTAAACGCGCCGAAAGGCTGGAAAATGTGACACGCGCCGGGGGCTCGGGACTGCCGCCCGCCCCCGCCCTGCGGGGTCGCATCCAGCCCAGCGCGGGCGGGAGGGATCCCCCATGGCAGCCGCTGGCTCGGCCCCGGCACCGCTCAAACCGCCGGTGACGAAGGAGGTGACGAAGGAGGTGATGAGGAGGAGCCGTGCGCGCGGGGCCGGCCAGCAGCCTGGGCAGGGTTCGGCTGTTTTGGCCGCTCCGGCCCCTTGGTGACGCCAGTGGCAGGGATCAGCCAGCTCCCCGCAGTTTAACAAGAAAAAAGGGGTGGGGTGGGGGGTCCCCAAAAGCCCCGGGCAGGGGGAAGGGGCCAACTCGTACCTGGAGTGAAGAGGAGGCAGAGGAAGGGCCAACTGGGACGCAGATGTTGGCGGGCAATGGCTGACAGCAGCCACCCGAGGGGCTTGCTCGGAGCCCACAAACCCGGCACTCGGCCGCACCGCACCAGGCACGGGCCCCTCTCCCCTCATGAGCCCCCCACCCAGAGTCCCCCGGGGACACCGCAGCCTCACTGTGCCCCCCTCTCCCAGCCCATTTTGGAGGCCAACCTTGCCAAGGTGGGGGGCAACTGCTTCCATTTCAAACAACAACGTGGAAGGCAATCTCAGGCGGAGCCTGGATGCCTCCCCCTCTGCCCGGTGCGGGTCGCACCGCTCCCCGGCATACCCGGGGCTGAGCGCCAGGGCCTGGAGCTCGTCTCCATCCCCCAGGCCTCCGTTGAAAGGAAGGGCTCGTTAATCATTTCTTTTTAATTGGGATTTTGTACATAAACCTTTCAGTTCAAAGCAGCCAGCTCTCCCCCCCTGCCTGGGGCTAACCAAGAATTCAGGGCACGTTCAAGAGTTCAGGGAACAACCGCAGGTCGGAGGCATTGGCAAAGGACACGGCGTTCCCGGGGGGAGCGTGCGGGGTGGCACAGAGCGGGCGGACGGGGTGACACCGGTCCCTACACCATGCCCAGGCTCGTCCCGGCCCCCGCACTTGCAGCGGCACTTGCGTAATGAGGAAGATGGCACCCAAATCATCGAGGGGGGAGCAGCTCCGAAATCAGAGCGGGGACTTTCTGGCAGGATTTGTTTCCCACCTGCTGGGCGCTGCCCGCTCCCACGCCCTCGCCGCGGCCTGGAGCCCTTCGGCGGTTCCTGCCCCTGTCAGAGGTAGTTTTGCAAGATGGGAAGAACCGGGAGGGGGAAGGAGCCGGCCCCGGGCACCCGTTCCCCTAGGGACGGGGTCTGCACTCGGGGCGAACACAGTCGGCAGAACCCCAACGCCGCACCCAGACCCACAGCCCCGCTTTGGCTTGGGCCCCGCCGTGCTATCAGCACCTCTGGCAGCACCGAGTGGTTCTGGGGGGTGGGGTGCAGGACCTCAGAGACCCCCCCCAGGAAGGCACAGGCTGGCCCCAGCTCTCCCCCATGACCCTGGGGGAGGACAGAGCAAAATAGCAGCAGTGTAAGAGGCACGTTGGGGGCGCAGGGACGAGGGACGCTTGCGCTTGGCTCCACGCTCCCACCGTCTGTCTGTCCCCGCTACCTCGCCCGGACGGACGGAGCAGCCCCTCGGCGCTCATTGCTCCTCCCCACAGCTCTGGGCACCTCTTGGGGTCACTCCTGCTCGGGGTTCAGCATCAGGTGTTGCTCCCACTCCGCCTCCACCACCTTGTACAGCTCCATGGTGGCTCGGGCGTCCTCCACCGAGGAGTGGCCGCTCTTCCCAACCTGTTGGAGACAGAGACAGGGGGTGGGCACAGCCTGAGCCACTGCTCCGACACTGGAAAAAAGCCCACCCAACACCAAGGGGGCTGACCTGAGGGGGTGCCCCCTCCTGCGGGCTGGCTTCCAGGGAAGGGGAAACTGAGGCACTGGGCTGCCTTGCTCCGGGATCGGCAGCAGCGGCTGAACTTGGGGCACCCTGATCTTGGGACAGTGTGTGAAACCCCAGTCTTTCCCCGGGGACAGCCTTCCCCCCTCCTGTCACCCCGCTGCGGCTCAGGTAGGGGGTCCTCACGTTGTTCCCCAGCTCTCAGAGTACGGGGGGGCGGGGGGAGCGTGGGGAGCTCCCGGCTGAGGCAGCGGCCTTGCAGCGGCACCCTGTGGCAGCTGCCGAAATCAGGGAGGGGGTTCGGGCCAAGGTACCTGGATGTCCTTGTGCAGCAGCTCCTTGGTGAGGCGCTTGAGGGAGATGGCGACGTTCTCGGGGAAGCCGCCCTTACGGTTCAGCAAAGGGATTTTGGATGTGTCCCGGGTGAGCGCTTTGGGGTGGAAGTACTTGAGTGCCTTGAAGTCGTTGTAGATGGCGCCAACCGAGGGGGGGGGGGAAAGGGGGGTTTCGGACAACCGGCAGCCCATTCCACACTCTGTGGAAGGTTTCTGCCCTGCAGCAGAGCACTGCTTGCCCCCAGGGATGTGGGGAGAAGCTGTGAAGCCATGGGCCTGAACAGGAGCAGCAGTGGGGAGACACTCACTCTGCTGCAGAGGCCGGAGGGGGATGCGGGCAGCCCCTGCCCACCCAGGTGAGCCCCCACAGCCTGGCAAACCCCACAAACAGCCCCAAAAGCCCCCTGAGATGATGAGCCCAGCCCTGTGTGTCCCCCAACCCAGGCCACATCCCCCCCCGGCTCCCCAGAAATGCAGGCGGGGGCGGACCTCTTGCTGGGCCTTGCTGAAGGGGACGGCGTTCACCATGTGCTGCCGCCGAATGCCGCTCCAGCGGGTGCGGTAGTCCACGATGGGGGCGGCGGGGCGGATGTACTGGTCATACATGACATCGCCCTGGTAGCCCACGATGCTGCAGCGGGCCAGGTCACTGGTGCGCCCGCCGGGCCCCGTGCCCACCATCTCACAGTCTATGGCCACCAGTTTGCTGGGCTGGGGGGGGAAGCCGGGGGCTCTCGACTTTCCCGTAGCCGCGCCACGACCCTTCGTCGCCTTGGGTTTCGAGGGTAACGCCGGCCCGGTGGAGCCGTTCTGCGTGGCCGCGCTGGGCTGGGGGGTGGTGGAAGCGGGACCGTTTGCTGTGGGGCACGGCTTGGCCTGGAAGGAGTTCGGCTTCTCCGGGCCCCTCCCGGCCGCCTCCCGCCTCCCGCCCCCGGGGCCCCGTTTCTCTGCCGCTGGGCCCCGGCCTTCTGGAAGCTCTTGTGCTTTCGGTTGCCGCTCTCCTTCTTCTTGGGCCGCTCGGAGGGGGCGAAGTCCACGTTGAGGATCAGATCCGCCATGGCGGGCCCCGGCGGCGGGGCAGGGCGGGGGGGAGCCCCGTGAGAGCCCCCCGCCGGCCGGGCCGGTGCTGCCTGCGGCAGGGAGAGGCAGCTCAGCACCGGGGTCCCCCCCAGCACCGCCCCCCCCCAGGCCCCGGCCTTGCCGCCGTCCCCCCCCCCCGCCACGGCCCCGCCGCCCCCCCCCTCACCTCCGCCACCCGGAAGCGGAAGTCGCCCACACACACACACCGGCGGAGCGGCGCGTGGCCGCCGGCGGAGCGGCGCTCGCCGCTAGGGCGCATGCGCGGCGACCCGGCCCCGGGCGGTAGTGACGCAATACGCCTGCGCCCTGGCGGGCGGCGCCGGCCCCGCGCGTGCCCCGCAGCCCAGTGCGCATGCGCAGCGCCGCGGCGGGAAGACGGCGGGGCCGGGTGGTGAGTGGTGCGTGGGGCCGTCTGGTGATGTCACAGCCCGGTGGCGTCATGGCTGCGGGAGGGCGAATTGCATCCCTGGGTGATGCCTTGGCTTGGTGACGTCATGGCTGCAGGGCGTGCCTCAGTGGGTGATGTTGCAGCCTGTTGACGTCATGGCTGTGGGGAGGGAGCATCACATCCTCGGCATGTCACGAGAGACGTTATGGCCTGATGATGTGACAGCCCCGTGAGGTCACAGCCAGAGGAGGGGGGGTGGTGTCCTGGGGGGACATCACAGCCCCAGCGGCCACGTCCTGGGGTGATGTCAGAGCCCCAGGGGCCACACCCTGGCATGATGTCAAAGCCCCGGAGGCCACGCCCCAGGGTGATGTCAGAGCCCCAGGGGCCTCATCCCAAAACCCGGGTTTCCCGGGGCACACCCCAGGGTGATGTCAGCCCCGGGGCCACACCCTGCCATGACATCACAGCCCCAGGTCTGACGATTCCCCTCGCTGCCCTCAGGCACCGCCATGGCCGCCGCCCCCTGCCCTGCCCTGCAGCGGGAGCAGCAGCGAGCCGCTGACATCATCCGCCTGCTGACGCTCTACCGGCCCCTGCTCGACGCCTACGTCATGGGGCTGTGGGCGCAGCTCCCCCCACCCTGGCAGGCGCCCGGCTACCGCCGCCCCCCCGCAGCGGCCGGCTCCGGGGGGCACGGGGGGGCCGGGGGCCGCCTGGCCCCTCTCCCTCCTGGCCTTCGCCGCCGCCGCCCGCGCCCTCGCCTGCCCCCGGGGACACCCGGGGGGGGCCCCGCACCCCCCCTGCCAGAGCCCCCACCTGCACCCCCTGCTCCGCCGCCACGTCAAGCCCAAAAAGCAGCATGAGATCAGGCGCCTGGGCAAGGTGGGTGCCCCCCCCCCAACCTGCCCCCCCCACGACCCCCCCAGCTCCCCCCAAATCCCCCCCCATCCTCTCCCTGCAGCTCCTGCAGCGGCTGAGCCAGGCCACCGGCTGCAACCGCGTGGTGGACGTCGGAGCAGGACAGGTAGGAGCAGGGGGGGGTCGGGGGGCCTGGGGGGACGTGTGCGTGTGTGCCCCCCCCAGCTGAGTGTGTCCCCCCGCCTCAGGGCCACCTCTCGCGCTTCCTGGCCTTCGGCCTCGGCTTATCCGTCACGGCGGTGGAGGGCGACAGCCGCCTGGCTGGCATGGCGGAGCGCTTCGACCAGGAGCTGCTGCGGGAGCTGGGGAAAACGGGGGCGCTGGGAATCGAGGGGCCCCCCCGCCGCCGCCAGAGCCCCCCCCAGCGCCACCGCCGCCCCCTGTCCCCCCTCACCCCCCAGGGCCCACGCCACGTGGCCGGCGCCTGGACCCCGCCGCGCCCTGGGGGGAGCTCCTGTTGCCCCCCGACCCCCCGGGGCTGGACCCCGCTGCCAGGAACCCCCTGGGGGGGGGCGAGGGGGGGCAGCGGGTGCTGGTGACGGGGCTGCACGCCTGCGGCGACCTCAGCCCGGCCCTGCTGCGCCACTTCACCCGCAGCCCCGCCGTGGCCGCCATCGCCTCGGTGGCTTGCTGCTACATGAAGCTCTCCACCCCCCCGCAGCCCCCCGGTTGCCCCCTTGGCTACCCCCTGAGCGCTTGGGTAGCCGGATTACCGGGCCACGAGCTCTCCTACCGGGCACGGGAAGCCGCTTGCCACGCATTGGAGGAGTACGTGGGGCGGTTGCGGGGGGAGAGCGGCTGCCTGCGCGTCCACTGCTACCGCGCCGTCCTCGAGCCCCTCATCCGGGCGGCCGACCCCGGCAAGAAGCGCCCCGGGGTGCAGACGGTGAAGAAGGCGCACGCCCTCACCTTCTCCCAGTGAGTTTGGGGAGGGGGTGACGGTGGGGGGACACCCCCTTTCTGTCCCCTCTCAGCCCCCTGGGTGACGTTCGCCCGCAGGTACGCCCGCCTGGGGCTGCCCCGCGTGGGGCTGGATCCGGCCGCCGTCCCCTTGGAGTCGGAAGCCGTGGGGGCCATGTTGGCGCAGCAGCACAAGGTGGTGGCTTTCTTCAGCCTCACCCTGCTGCTGGCCCCGCTGGTGGAGACCCTCATCCTCCTCGACCGCCTGCTCTACCTGCGGGAGCAAGGTGAGTGCAGGGGCGGCAGGGAGGGGGTGGTGGTGCTGCCGGTACCAACACCCCCCTCTCCCCACAGGTTTCCAGTGCGCCCTCATCCCCCTCTTCGACCCCCGGGTGTCCCCGCGCAACCTGGTGCTGGTGGCGGCGCGGACCCCCCTGGGCGCAGTGCTGGCGGGCCTGGACGAGGACAGCGACGAGGACAAGGACGCGGGGGTGGCAGAGTCCCCCGGAGAAGGGCAAAGCCCCCAGCTCCCGGTGCTGGGCACCAACCACAATAAAACTGGGATTTGTACGGCCCCGGGGCTCAGCGTGAGTGAGTTGGGGGGCTGTGCCGACAGCACCACGTGCCGCAAACGGGGAAAATAAAGGGGCGTCTTTATTGCAGACCCCAGCGCGGGGGACAGACCCCGGCCCCGGGGGGGGTTTCTGGTTCCCCACCAGTTAATACCAGTAGGATTTCTTGGCCCTGCGCGTCTCCACAATCCCCATGGGTCCATGATCTCCTCCTCGAAGGTCTTCAGGGAGGGCAGGTACGTCTTGTCCAGCGCGTCCTCCACCGCCGTGTCTTTGGGGCCATCTGCGTGCACGGAAGGGACAGTGCTGAGCCCCCTTGGAGGGACCCGCGTGTTCCCCCCGCCCCCGGGGACCGGCAGCAGCCACCCCCTGGTCCCCTCTCACCGATCCACTGCTCGGGGACAACGCCGTCCCAGCGCTGCCCGCAGGGGCAAGGGGAGGATCCGGCCGCTGCGCAGGGAGACGCGGACCCGCTCGCCCTCCTCCGTGTACCGCCATTCCACCTCCGTCGGCTTCCTGCCGGCAGAGCGTGTTTGGGAGGGGGGGACAGGACTTTGGGGGGTGCCCATGGTGGGGTCCCCTCATCCCCACAGCCGTTACCGGTCCTCAGGATCAACCAGGGAGAGTTGGTTGGAGCAGCAGCGGCGCCTCGCTGGCGATGTAGGTCCCGGCGTACTTGGCGGTTCGGTTGACGTAGCGGTAGTGCTGGGAGGGGACGGGGTGTGGGGGGGTCACCGACAGCCCGCGTGTGTGCGTCCCCCCCAAATCCTGCCATGGTGGCTCCCCCCCACCGCCGGCGCCAGCCTCACCATGTTCAGCCCTTCCACCACCACCCAGTTGCGAGCTCGCACGACCTGGGTGACCATCGCCTGCTTCCCTGCATCCTTCCCGGTGAGGACCTGGACCTGCAGTGGAGGGAGGGGGTCAGGGTGGCCCCCCCCAGCCTGGCCACTGGCCTCTGGTGGGGTGGGGGGGGGGGAAGGGGGGCTCACCGTGTCACCCCGAAACACCTTCCAGTCCTCCCAGGCGATGGGCTCTACAAAGATCTTGCGGCGGCGCAGCCCCGGGGGGTTGCGGCGCTGGGCAGCGATGGTGTCGGGGCGCCAGGTGCCGTGCCGGTAACCGGGGGGCAGCCGCAGCCGCCCCGCGCACAGCAGGGCTGAGAGGCGCATGGTGCTGGGGGGGGGGGGGGGGGGGCCAGGGGGGCCCTGCCAGGACACCCCCCCCCACTTGGGTTCCCCAGGGTAACACGACTGGGATGAGGGGGGGACGGACCCAGGCATCCTGCAGGGCCCCCTCACCCCTAGAGGGGTCCCAAGCATCTGGTAGAGCCCCCCCCCTCCCCCACCCCCAAATGGGACCCCCCCCCAGCCCCAAGGGGGACCCAGGTGTCCTGCAGAGCCCCCCCAGCCACTCAGAGGGGTCCCAAGCATCTGATAGAGCCCCCCCCCCAAAGGGGGATCCCTCATGTCCAGAGGTGAGCCATGCACCCTGCAGAGCCCCCCAAGAGGGGACAACCCAAGCCTCAGAGGGGGGCCCCCACACCCTCAAAGGGAACCCAGGCACCCTGTAGAGCCCACCCCCACCCCAAAAGAGGACCCGTACTCCTCAAAGGGGACGATGCACCCTGCAGAGCCCCCCAAGAGGGGACACCCCCAACCCTCAGAGGGGGTCCCCCACCCCTCAGAGGGGACCCAGGCACCCTGCAGAGTCCACCCCCCACCCTAAAAGGGGACCCCTACTCCTCAAAGGGGACCCAGGCATCCTGCAGAGCCCCCCCAGCCCCCAAAGGGGACTCAGGTGTCCTGCAGAGCCCCCCCAGCCCCTCAGAGAGGCCCCAAGCGTCTGGTAGAGCCCCCCCCCTCCCCCAAAGGGGACACCCCAACCCTCAGAAGGGACCCAGGCACCCTGCAGAGCCCACCCCCACCCCAAAAGGGGACCCCTAACTCCTCAAAGGGGACCCAGGCACCCTGCAGAGTCCCCCCCAGCCTTAAAGGAGATCCAGGCATCCCTCAAAGGGGACCCATGCACCCTGCAGAGCCCCCCCAGGTGCAAAGGGGACCCTACTCCTCAAAGGGGACCCAGGCACCCTGCAGAGCCCCCCCAGCCCCCAAAGGGGACCCAGGTGTCCTGCAGAGCCCCCCCAGCCCTTCAGAGGGGACCCAAGCATCTGGTAGGGCGCCCCCCCCCCCCCCAAAAAGGGGATCCCTCATGTCCCAGAGGTGACCCATGCACCCGCAGAGCCCCCCAAGAGGGGACACCCCAACCCTCAGAGGGGGGCCCCCCCCCCCTCAAGGGGACCCATGCACCCTGCAGAGCCCCCCCCAGGCGCAAAGGGGACCCCTACTCCTCAAAGGGGACCCATGCACCCTGCAGAGCCCCACCCCAAAGGGAGACACCCCCCCACCCCTCAAAGGGGACCCATGCACCCTGCAGAGCCCCCCCCCAGGCGCAAAGGGGACCCCTACTCCTCAAAGGGGATCCAGGCATCCTGCAGAGCCCCCCGCAGGCGCAAAGGGTACCCCCACCCCTCAGAGGGGACCCAGGCACCCTGCAGAGCCCGCCCCCACCCCAAAGGGGACCCCTACTCCTCAAAGAGAACCCAGGCAGCCTGCAGAGCTAGAGCCCGACCCCCCCCCCACCCCCCAAAGGGCCCCAGGCCCCCCCC